>JZKD02S0729965.1:198198-214781 GCA_000966675.3 Picea glauca | reverse complement strand
CACACGGATCTCATTATTGAATTGATATATAAAGGAATTACATGCATGGAAATGCTTCGTAAATAACGAAGCGACTAACAGCTCACTCAATGATGAAAACAAGAAACCTAACAAATTGACAGTTAACTAAACGGAATCAAAGGAGCAAATCGCGTTGCAAATCGCTCAACTTATTCGTCTAACAGGATAGTGGGATAATGGAAGACCTCATATGGCATTCCTGTTTAACTAAGCATATGTCATGTCATGGACCTACTGCCATCCGCAGGCGGAGGTCTTGCAGTGTATCTCTTTCTCTTCCGCTTAACAAGAGTCACTGTTGCAATAGCCCGAATGGAAACTACACTTTCTGCATTAGTGTTGTACAACTAATGGTGCATTCATTAATGGTTCCTTCCTTTTAATGGATTATCCATTGTAAATAAACTAGCACAATCATATATAATTTATGACTGATAAACGCTGAAAGACTATATAATTTTTCTCCTGCGTCTGCTAAGGTTTCTGGTTAATTGCATTGAGTACGCAGCATCTAACCCTCTCTGTAAGCTATGGAAATGGCAGCTAAATGATCAGAATTTCTCTGCCATTTCCATAGAATGATCATTTCACTCCCATTTCCATAGCTTACAGAAAGGGTTGGATGTCGCGTACTCAATGCAATTAACCTGAAACCTTGGTAGACGCAGAAAAGAAATATATATATATTTTTGACATTTATCAGTCATAAATTATATATGAATGTACTAGTCCTATACACTTGCTATAAAATGAAAATGGAACTTTTACAAAGTTTGAAACAAATCATCAAGATTTCAAGATTTACATTTATGCTATAAAATGAAAATGGATCTTTTACAAAGTTTCAAACAAATCATTAAAATAAATTATATATGACTGTACTAGTCCTATACACTTGCTATAAAATGAAAATGGAACTTTTACAAAGTTTCAAACAAATCATCAAAATTTCAAGATTTACATATGCTATAAAATGAAAATGGATCTTTTTACAAAGTTTCAAACAAATCATTAAAATTTTAAGATTTACATTTATGACAAAATGTATGTTTGATGAGTAAGGTTCACCTTTTTGCTTACATACACTTGGAAAAATCTAAAAAATAGCCAAATGGTATGAGAATAATAAAAATAATAAATCAAATGTATCAACTTCACGGTGTATCAACTTCATGACTAATGAACATATTATCCTTGTTATATATCATCTTTAAGTTGTGGGTATTTGAAATCTACAACTGATTTTTCGACATATCTTCCCAGGTCATGCCACAATTACCAGAAAATCTAAGTTTTGCACAATGCACATATAGGAAAACTGGTGCTGTTGTTTCTTCTTCAAACAAGTTGTCTTGCGTGATCGATTAACAACAAGAAGAGAAGCTCCCGCCGCCAATGTAATTCTTCAAGCTCTTCGAGCTGCGCGGAGTAGGAAGACGAGTAGGAGACTTATTCATTTATCCATTCCCTCGCTGCAATAATGCAATAAACCCAAGACTATTCTTGTAGGGTTGCTTTGGCTGCATATTGAAAACATAGCTCTGCTTGTGATCGTTGCAGAGTGTTTCATTTAATGGTTTAAGCTGGCATTTCCTGCTTTTGATCGTTGCAGAGTGTTTCATTTAATGGTTTAAGCTGGCATTTCCTTCGCTGGGATTCTTTGTTGGACAGTGTCTACCGCGTGCAAACCCGAAGTCATGGGGGGAGGATGCCGAAATTTTCAAGCCAAAGAGATTCGTGGAAACAGGCTCCCTCGATACAAAAGAGCTTATGCCTACGCGCTTCACCTTCATACCACACCGACGCGCTTCATCTTCATAAAAACGTGGCCACTACCCGTTACAAAAGAAGGCTGTCTGGTCACATCTGTGATAATATGAAATGTTTGGCTGCATTAGGTTGATAAATGGAACACATGGACAATCTTGATAAACGCAAGAAAGTTATCAACAATAAATCCGATCCATTGATTTTGGAGGATGACTAAGAATATACCAGCATCTTCAATACATAGAGATCAGATTAGGGTTTAAGGTTAAATAAGATTAAAAGATCATAGGTTAACAATTATGACATCAACGGGTAGCAAAGTAGAGATAGGCCTGCACAATTTTTCTTGTTAGGTCAAAATTCGGAAAAGATAATACTCTGGAATGTGGAGTGCGACGCAGCTTACTACGGTGGGTAGTATATATACCCTTGAATATATATATAATCCAATTTATATCAAAAAAAAAAATAAAAAAAATATATATATATATATATAATCCACCACCACATTCAATACTGTGTAATAGGTTGTATATTGTGCAACATTCATTTAATACTGTGTAGTAGGTTGTATATTGCTCCCATGATGTAGTAGGTTGTATAATGCTCCCATGAGATTGTGCGAGAGGTGTGAGTAAATTTGCATTGAACGTTCCACCAACAACACTTCATTCATACATGCCATCCTCTGATTTCTCATGCGTGCAATGAATGACACAACCTTAACTCTCCATTATCCTTGTTAAAAGTTTAACCAATGTGTTTTCTTGTCTTCGGATTCTCATTTCTTTGTCAAATGTCATGNGGTCACATCTGTGATAATATGAAATGTTTGGCTGCATTAGGTTGATAAATGGAACACATGGACAATCTTGATAAACGCAAGAAAGTTATCAACAATAAATCCGATCCATTGATTTCGGAGGATGACTAAGAATATACCAGTATCTTCAATGCATAGCCATCAGATTAGGGTTTAAAGTTAAATAAGATTAAAAGATCATTAATTGTGCCCATTATCAATAGGTGTACGCCTTTCGACGTAATAAAGATGTATTAATGATCACGATCCTTAACAATTATGACATCAACAGGGGGTAGCAAAGTAGAGATAAGCCTGCACAATTTTTCTTGTTACGTCAAAATTCGGAAAGGATAATACTCTGGAATGTGGAGTGCGGCGCAGCTTACTACCGTGGGTAGTATATATACCCTTAAATATATATATAATCCAATTTATATCAAAAATATATATATATATATATATATATATATATATATAATCCACCACCACATTCAATACTGTGTAATAGGTTGTATATTGTGCAACATTCATTTAATACTGTGTAGTAGGTTGTATATTGCTCCCATGAGATTGTGCGAGAGGTGTGAGTAAATTTGCATTGAACGTTCCACCAACAACACTTCATTCATACATGCCATCCTCTGTAAATGATTTCTCATGCGTGCAATGAATGACACAACCTTAACTCTCCATTATCCTTGTTAAAAGTTTAACCAATGTGTTTTCTTGTCTTCGGATTCTCATTTCTTTGTCAAATGTCATGTAATCACGTACAAATTTTATGTAATAACGTACATGTCTTGTTCACTTATCTAAAAACCAATTCATGCCATCTAATTTGCTTCTTTATCCAAACATGTGGTTCTTAGCCAAGATGTTCATATACCATGGATACGTACACAGGTAAATGTCTTGTTCACTTATCTAAAAATCTTAGTCACGATGTTCATATACCATGGATACGTAGACATGTAAATGATTTGTTCACTTAGCTAAAAATGCCATTTAATTTGTTTTTTTACTCAAACATGTGGTTGTTAGCCAGGATGTTCATATACCATGGATGCTTGATTTCAAAAACTGATATGATGTATGGAGAGTATCGAAGACAATGTCTTTTTGACATCTCAATAATTGTTACCTTGAAAATTAACAATAATACAATATTTAAATTTTGGAATTTGTTCGAATTAAAAGAAATTGAACATATATATTACCTATATGTGTAATTGTTACCTTGAAAATTAACAATATACAATATTTAAATTTTAGAATTTATTCAAATTAAAAAAAAAATGAACTTATATATTACCTATATGTGTTATTTGATTAATTTAAGGGGTTATGAATTATGTTTGGGTTAATTGTACCAATCCATAAGTGTACTATAATCAACATTATTTATTATTCATATTACTATAATAAACATTATTTATTATTCATATCAATTGATGAGGTGAGGAGATGCATTTTTTGTGGTTACCATTTTTAACCTATAATTGTGTTGAAATATTTTTTTTTTTTTATTATATTTGTGGCTATTGTTATTATTAGTTATGAATAGGTAGAGTTTATCGTAGAGTCTCTTTTCTAGTTTATAGGAGGTTGTTAGGACTCCAACTAAATGCTTTCTATATTGGTGAGAGGTTGAGATAAGATAGTTTGTATATCCTGAAACAATGCTTCATGGATTCATATGTACTCTATTTACATTGTTTAATAAAGTGTTTATCACAATTTTGGTTTATGTTTAATAGTAATGTCTACTATCCCATTTCCTTTCGGAGGTGTCTCCCTCACAGAACCCAAGAACATACAGGAACATCCCAAGAGTACAGTAGTGTGTTGTTTGTTAAAATTATGATTTTGTGTTCCTAAGTTTGTTCATTGATGAGTATGATCACTGATCAATGAGAATCGTGGAGTTTGAGACTCACAAAGTTCATGTGCGTGGAAACCAAGGCTACCAAGATGGAGAAGGAGAATGAACCAAAAATGATGTTGTGAAGTGGTGTAATTGTCCATGTAAATAATCCTTGGTAGGCTCGAATTGCAGTAGAGGGAACCACAGTCATGTGCCATCAGAGGTCCACTAGGGTTTTGAGATACATGGTGAGAAGCATGGCATCGTTGGAGGACTGGAGAAATACATTTAAAACAGTTGGTTCAGTTGTGGTCGTATTTCAATCCATTTCTACTCGCACAATGATGGACAACACAGGATATCAGGCATGCCACTCGAAATACCCCCTCTCCCGACCAGGAAGTCGTGGAGCGAGGGGTATGGGATGAACCACCATGCATAAACCCCACAAAGATAGTCTGGATGCAGGGATGTAGTGCATAACATCCACCAGTGGTATTACACGTGAAACCAAGGCGGCGAAGAGTCGTGACTTGAATCCATTGTGCATGCTATTAAGAAGAAAAATAGGTTCAAAGCCTATGAAGGACATAGAAGCAGTGACCTCACCATCCTAGTCATGGGAACGGAAAGACCTTGAAAATAGAATAGGAAAGAAGATGATAGTTTTTAATGTGGAAGTTGATAATTGGTGTTTCACTGGAGACAATTTGAAATTGAGGGCATGATCCTCTCCACCACAAGGAGCATACTTCCAAGCCTTTATATCTGTGACATGATACTGAAAGAAGAATAGCCACACTACATCCCAATCTTCAGGGAAACTATGAAAGAGGCAAAGAGGGCCAAGGTCAGTGGTTCGATTCCCAATAATGCCACAAACAACAAGAGATATGATCTCCCAAGAAAATTAGATGAGCATAATGTTGCAAATAGTAATTAAAATTTGGTGAGATTTACATCTCCACCGACTCAGTGAGTGAGTTAGTGAGTCTGTCATTCTGTAAGTTTCTAGTTCGTTAGCTCTACGTTTACGCAAACTCAGTTTTGTTAATGGACAAGCAAGGGAGTTAGTTAATGATTCAATATTTAATATTTATCGAGCTCCGTAGAGTATATAGAAGTCAACCGTATTTATTGTTGTCTTTATTGGTTAAGTCGGTTATGTTCTATAAGAAGTTTTAGTCTTAGTTATATATAGATTTTTTGAGTCTGTAAGTAGTTTTTAGAGAGGGTAGTAGAATATGGATGCAGAATAGAACATAGAAGCATCAATAACTTTGTAGAGAGTTAGGAGATTATGAGAGCACAAGCTCTGTGTTTTTAAGGTTGAAGAATTTGGAGTCGAACCTCTACTCAGTAGTGTGTTTTGTATCTGCACGCAACACCAAGTGAGTGATCAAGTCTTTGAATCCTTTTATATGATCAAAAATATAAAGTTTAGTATTAATAAAGTTGTTTTATTACATCCAGCAACACATTGTTTATTTTTCATAGTGCGTAGTTTATAGTTAAGTTAGTCACTACACAAAAAGTTTTGAAAACTATGACCGAAGCATTGAGTTGCACATAAGTATACTTCGTGATGACAGTCCAAGATTTGGTATCATAGTAGGTTCTATTAGAATAAGTTTTATCAGATTAAGTTTCAAGAGAAACAACTTTATTGTAGAGTGAAAATATAGTTTCTACTTCAAATATGCAACTTCCAACTTTTACACGAAAAATTATGAGTTATGGTCCTTAATCATGAAGGCGTTATTTTAGGGTCAATATGTATGGGAGATAGTCAAGAATGGATATGTGGAATCAATAGATCATGCAGCGTACAATGCACTCACACAAGCTAAGAAGTATGCCTTGAAAGATCATAAGAAGAAGGATGGAAATGCGATGTTTTACATACATCAAGCCATGCATGAGAGAATAATCCCAAGAGTTGTATCAACAAAGAAAGACAAGGAGGCATGGGGCATATCACAAACCGCTTATCTAGGTATGGACAAAGTTAAGACTTCAAAACTACAAATTCTTAGAAGATATTTTGAAACTCTGTCAATGAAGGACTCAAATTCAGTAGATTCATTTTACACCCATGTTATTGGCATGATAAATCATATTAAGTCTGATGGTGAAACCATAGAATACAAAAAAATTGTTGAGAAGGTACTTAGGAGTATTCATCCTAAATGTGGTACCCTTGTTGTGACCTTGGAAGAGAACAATGACCTCAGTTAGTGTAGTGTAGATGAACTACAAGTTTCCCTTATTAAACATGAACACAGATTAAATAGGTCAAATTTGTCATTAGAGAATGGATTTTACATGTAATATTCTATAAGTCGTGGAAGAGGAGGGGGGAGATCTAACTCTAGAGGAAGAGGAAGAAGTTTTGTTAGAGGTGGATGCAATAGTAGTCCTGGAAATATTGGTGCAAGAGGTAAAAAGAAAATAACATTCAGCCAAGTAATCAGATTTTGATATATCAAAGATTTAGTTCCATTATTGTAAAAGCTGTGCACATTATGCATATGACTGCAGGAAGATACAATACTATCAGAACAAGAAAGGACAAGATCAGTCAAATAACACAAATAGTCCCTCAAGTTATATGTTTATGGTGCGCGCTGAATTAATGCCTATAATTTCCCTAGTTGAATGCAATGTTTCTCAAGAAAGTCCATGTGACATATGGTATCTAGATTCAGGCTGCAGTAATCACATGACATGAAACTTAGAGCAATTTTTTAGTTTGGATAAGTTAGTCCAAAAAAACGTTACACTTGGAACAAATATCCAAGTCACTGTCATAGGAAAATACATTATAAACATTTTAACTAAACAAGGATAACAAAAATTTATGCCTGATGTATATTACGTTTCTGGTATGAAACATAATTTGATGATCACATGACAGTTGTTACAGAAAGGATACAAAATCTACATGGAATATAATCATTGCGTAATTATGGAAAGATATACAAGCAATCATCTTATTCCAAGAATCTACATGACAAGCAACATGATGTTTCCATTGATATTGAATCGAACCAAGAAGAGAACAAAAACACAAGTTGTCTATGACACAAAAGATGTGCAGTATGACACTGCATTTACAACAGAAAGTGTTTGCAGTTTCAAGGAACGAAAAACTAGTGCGCACAAAACCAAGAGAGAAGAAGAAAATGGTGTAGAGATGCAGGAAGAATTTCAATTGGAAGTGCACGATGATTCCTTGCTACGGAATTTCATATTTGGACATTTAAACTTTGGAGGTCTGAAGCTACTACACAAAAAGAATATGTTAAAAGGTTTAAAATTAATTGAAAAACCAGAAACAATATGTGAAGGTTGTATTTTTGGAAACCAACATAGAGAATCACTTCCAGTTGGCAAGTCATATAGAGAAAAATATCCATTGGAAATTATACATTCAGACATTTTTGGACCAATGCAAACATCATCTATAGGAGGCAATACATATTTTGTTACATTCATTGATGATTTATCAAGAAAGACTTCAATTTATTTCTTAAAACTTAAATCTAACGCATTGGTTTTTTTTCAATAGTTTAAATAACTTGTGCAGAAGCAAATTGGTTATTACATCAAGGTTCTAGGAACTGATAAAGGAGGATAATATGTTTCAAGGGAGTTGCAATTTTTTTGTAAAGTTCATGGCGTTTACAAGCAATTCACTGCGCCATATACACAACAACATAATGGTGTCACAGAAATAAAGAATTGAACCATCATGGAAATGACGCGTAATATGCTAGAATCCAAAGATTTTTCAAATGAGTGTTGGGATGAGGTAGTAGCAACTGCAGTATACATCATGAACAAATGTTCAACAAAGAGTGTTAAGAATAAAGTTCCTCAAGAAGATTGGACATGTATGAAGCATAATGTGGTGCACTTAAAAGTTTTTGGTTGTATGCACATGTTCTAGATGAGCTGAGAAAGAATCTCGATAACAAAGGACAAAAATGTATATATTTTTAGGTATTATGAAGATACAAAAGCATACAAACTATATGATCCCATTGCAAGAAAGGTCATAATCAGTTGTGATGTTCAATTTCTAGAGAATGAAGCATGGGATGGAAGCATAGAAAAGACAGTCAAATTTATTGATGTTATTGGGCATGTCAATGACACGGAAGAAGAAGTGGTTCATACACCATGTACAAGTCAGTGTGCAGTTCCTTCCACTCTTGAAATTACAACACAAATCTCAGCTCAAAATACTCCAGTGAGATTAACAGGTGTCTATTACACACCTAGAGCACAAAAAACTCCTACAAGTAGTCCAAGTAGTTCTACATCTCCAGATCCAACATTAGCAAGTTTCTTACCAAGAAAGAGAAGAAGTCTACAAGACATCTATAATTTTGACACAACAAAATCATTTTCAGTTTTTACTCAGTTTTCAAAAATAGATGATCCATTAACTTTTGAAGAAGTGATCAAAGATAATGTATTGGAACAAGCCATAGATGAAGAAATTAAAATCATAGAAAAAAATACGACATCGAAACTGGTATATGTACATGATGATAAGGATGTGATATGTGTCAAATGGATTTACAAAACCAAGCAAGATGCAGATGGAAATGTGTAGAATCACAAGGAAATATTAGTTGCAAGAGGATTTACACAACAACATGGAATTGATTTTAATGAAACATTTGTGCCAGTTGTGTGCATGGACACAGTCAGAACTCTGTTGGTCACTATTTCATAGAATAAATGGCGGGTTTATCAAATGGATGTAATGTCAGGATTTTTGAATGCATATTTAGAAGAAGAAGTATATGTGGAACAACCAGAAGGCTATGAGATTCCAGGACAAGAAAACAAAGTGTACATATTGAAGAAGGAACTGTATAGATTAAATTAAGCTCTTAGATCTTGCTATTGTTGCATATATTCCTACCTCATTCAAAATGGATTTCAGAGAAGTGAATGTGAGAAAACTTTGTACATCAAAGAAAATCAACAAGGTAACATGTTAATTGTTTTATTATATGTAGATGATTTGATTTTTACATGTGATTTTGGCATAGAAGAATTTAAGCTAGTTATGAAGGATGAATTTGAAATGACTAGTTTGGGCTTATGAAATATTTTTTTGGGTATTGAAGTTCACCAGTCCAAATCTGCTATATTTATTTCAATTTTGAAAAGATTCAATATGATAAATTCCAAAGTAGCCCCAACACTTGTTATAACAGGATTGAAGTTAATCAAGGAAGATGGAGGGTCCAAGGTGGATCCCACTCTATTTAAAAGGATGGTAGGCAATCTTATGTATCTAACATCAATAAGACCTAATATTATGTTTGGTGTGAGCATGATTTCAAGGTTCATGGAAACTCCAAAATAATCACATTGAAAGGAAATAAAGAGAATTATGAGATATGTGAATGAAAGAACATATTTTGGCATTATGTACTCTACTTCATAATATTTTAGACTTATTGGATAAAATGACAGTGATTTCGGAGGCAGCATAAATGACATGAAAAGTACCTTTGGGTACACATTTCATTTTGGAACATGTATAGTGTCATGGAAATCAAGGAAACAACCCATTGTGACTCTTTATTCAACATAAGATGAATATGTCATAGCTACAAGTGCAACTTGTCAAGTAGTTTGGATAAGAAGAATGTTAAGATATTTGTTGTAGGAACATCAGGAACCAACAACAATATTTTGTGACAACAATTCCGCCATCATGTTATCAAGGATTCATGTGTTTCACAAGAAAACCAAGCACATTGATACAAGGTATCATTTTATCAGAGAACTAGTAAATAACAAAGAAATTTGTTTAGAGTTTCACAGGTCTAAAGAACAAGTCGTAGATATTTTCACAAAATCTTTAGTAAGGGATGCATTTCAGAAACTACACAGTTTTATAGGAGTCAACACAATAACATATGTTTGACAGTATATGCTAATTCAAATTTTTGATGTGAATTTTTTGTAATCCCACCTATTTATAATTAAGGGGGAGTGTTGGAAATAACAATTAAAATTTGGTGATATTTACATCTCCACCGAATTAGTCAATTAGTCTGCAAGTTTCTAGTTCGTGAGATCTATGTTTACACAAACTTAGTTTTGTCAGTCGAAAAGCAGGGGAGTTAGTTAGTGCGTCGATCTTTAATCTTTACTGAGCTATTTTGAGTATATATAAGTCAATCATATATTTTTTTTCTTTATTGGTTAAGTATATTATCTTCTACAAGAATTTTTAGTCTTATTTATAATATATATATTTATGAGTCTGTAAGTAGTTGTTAGAGAGGGTAATAGAATATAGATGCAGAACAAAACATAGAAGCAACAAAAATTGTGTAGAGAGCTAGGATATTCTGAGAGCACAAGCTTTGTGTTTGTAATGTTCAAGAAGTTGGAGCTTAAGTTGTTCTCAATAATGTGTTTTGTATCTATGCGCAACACCAAGCCAGTGATACAATGCCCAACACTTAAATTAGTAATACATCGATTATTATTTTTTGATGTGATTTGTGGATAAATGATTTCAAGTCTTAGAATCCTATTATATGATCAAAAAATATAAATTTCAGTATTAAGAAAGTTTTTTTATTACATCGTGCAACACATTTTTTATTTTTCACACTGCACAGTTTATAGATAAGTTAGTCACTGCGAAAAAAGTTTTGAAAACTCTGAACGAAGCATTGAGCTGCGCAGAAGTATACTGCACGTTGAGAGTCCAAGACAAAATTCTTCTGCACAACACTTTAAGAGAAGTAATTGTGTCCATTGAGATGTTGGAAGCAATGACCAATTTGTATATCAAATTTCAATTTATTCAAGTGGTTTTTTATCATGAATACACTATCGAGGATTCGTTTCCAATGAATTGCAATGGAATTGGAGTTGAAGAGGGGTGAAGTAACCTGGAGAATCCTATATCCAAGCTTCATAAGAAGGAGATATGCAAGGTTGTATTCCTAATCAAGAATCCATCAATGGTGATAGTGGAAATCATTGACCATGGTAAAACTAAATACATATTTGAATTTGTTTGGAGTTTGTAAAGATAAACATGTTGAGTTAGTCTAGTCAAATCAATATGGGATGTATAGTTAGAATTTACTAATTTAACAATTGCTTGTTAAAGTATGGAAATTTATTGAAGAAGAATGAGTCAATGGTGACATTCATAAATATTTTTGAACCAAAAGCATTTTTTATTGAGCCTAGCTAGCTCAATATGAAATGTAATAGTTTTGTTAGAATTAGTTACTCTAAAAAATCACACGGAATTCCAAGACATTGAAATGATAGTGACATTGAAGATCCAAAGGTCAAAGATGAAAATAAAGACTCCAAACATGTCAACAACTACAAAGGAGGAAGATGATACTATCTCTTGCTAACAATTTGAAGTCGTGCTTGGAAATATTTTGTGTTGTAAAATCATTCCTTAGTCATCTTGGTAAAGTGTGTGGTAGCTTGAAGAAAATTTTAGCTACATGTTATCTCTAAGTACTCCTTGATGATAAATTATTTGATGAATTTTTTTATTTAAGAATGACTTCAATATGTCCCATATCCACACTATTTTCCTAGAGAAGTGGCGAGCATCATGGTTGGATACTTAGGTGTCTTGGTAGATAGAAGTATGTCGATAGCATTACTACATGTTCAATATTTACAATCATGGTACTAGTGTTTGGCCCAATGGTGCGGTTTGTTCCTAGCTGGTATGAGTTCGAGATAACTATTTTATAAGATGGAGGAGCATGAACATTTTTTGGTTCTGAGATGGAATCGAGTTGCATTGTTCTCACTAGAGAAACCACAATTTGATGACAAACATAAGTTTGAGTTGGAATGGTAAGCAGGAAGAACAAATATGTTGTTCTAGATAAAATTGAGAGTTTATTCTAAGGGGATAGCGTGACAATGGAAGTTGTGCAAAAGCAGTAGAAGTGAAATGATTGTGGACAAACAAGGTAAAGTGTTAGAGTTGTGTTCAATAAAAAAAACTCAAGACCATATGTTAGTGTGAGTCACACATTGTTTTATAGAAAGTCTATGATGTCATGTTTTAATTTGATGTATTGGTCCTTGAAAAGGTTAGGTACCCATTCATTCTGGTGGATGGTTGTTTTTTTATATGGACTTAATATGTAACACCTTCTTTTCTTTGGTGTGATCATAGTTGTGGGTATTGTTCTTATTGGTCATGATTAGCTAGAGTTCATCTCTACTTAGACTCTATTTCCTAATTTATAGGAGGTTTTTAGTTCATCACAATTTTTGTTTGTGTAATAATAATTGCTACTCTCCAATTTCCTTTCAAATTGAATTGCATGTGGGAAAACAAGACATTGGTACTCAATTTCCTCACTAATTTTTGAAAGGATAATCCTTTATTTCCTTTTGATTTAATAATGTTTAGAAGACTTTATTTATATATCCAAATTGTTCTTGTAGCTATTAAGGTTTTTATTTGAGTATTTCCCAATTTCCGTTAACAGCTTCGAGAATTGTGAATCTAAGAATGAACAAAAATTTCAAAACCTTACTTTTTTTTATGAGTATTGCCCAATTTCCATTAACACCTCCCAGGATTATGAATTTAAGAATGAACTAGAATTTAAAAATCTTATCCACTAGATACTCTCATTGTCATTAAAAAATTATCCTTCTATTTATTTATTCATAAACTCCTTCAACCAATCCTGTCTTACATCATTTGGAAAAACTTTCGAAAAGTATATATATTCAAATGTGACGTCTTTGTCAGCTTCAGATTGTCAAAATAAGATGCGACAGTTTGATCAACTTCGTGAAATATGAAATGAAACTGTTTTTAATTAGATAAAGTCATCTCCACTTCAGGTTGTCAAAATAATATGCAGCATATGTGTCAACTGTTTCAAATATGAAATGAAACTGTTTTAATTACTTTACTAGTGAATTTAGGATAAAACAGTTTTTAATAAGTTGACTATAAGGCTAATTAGAAAACATAGAAGATCCTAATTCCCAACTAATAAGAATGCTAACTTGCTCAAATATTGTCACAAAGCTAGGAAAAGATTTTAAAAGACAAATCTCTTGTTCTATATCCCTAAACTCTCATGTTTTCCGGTCGGATAAAACGCAGAACAACACGCTTCTCAGTGCAATAAATCTTAGATCAATATGAATCTATGTTACAGTATTCTCTTCCTATCGCATGTTGAAGTGCTTCCATCAAAACTTCATGCTACAAGCATTAAATTAAAGGTAACAAACATAGCTCATAATACTAACAGTAATTTTATTGCATGTGTTTGCAGCTGGACACTAATAGCAGGACGAATACCAGGGCGTACTGGTCATGAGATCAAGAATTACTGGAACACTCACATGTGCAAAAGACATATGCTCGAGAATGGAATCGTGAATGATGAAACCATATGTTTTGATACTATGAAAGAGACAGTTTCAAACAAAATGGCAGTTGAAATTAACTCTCCTTCCCCAGTCAAACCAAAAGCCGTCAGACCATCACTCTCATCAGCTCTTTAAAGACCTTTTACCGAGCGTCGACAGTGTCGACCTCGACACAACGAATCTATCATTAGACTTCCTTCCACCCTTAGCTTCACCTGAATTTTCGACAGATTTCAGCATCGAGGATTGCGAAATTAAGGGCACTATTATGGTTATAGTTAAAAAATAAACCTCCAAAATAAGCTTCTATGAGAATTCTATCTCTTCTGATTTTTGTTTGCTTTGGAACTTGATCCACCAGAAAGCAGAAAAAGAAGTGATCTCTTGATACATAAAAATATATGTGGCTGTGCATGCCAATGACGAGATTATCAATCATGTTTATAAATAATTCACTGACCACAACTCTACATGCTTCCCTGATTTGGAATTTATATATGTTATCGAATATGAGTGTTAATATATAGCTTTCATTTCAAAATTTAGCTACAACTGTCTTTTATATAGCTTCAATTATAGGTTCTTTTCAAAATCTAGCTTTTGAGATACATGCTTATTTAAGATATTATTTATTAATTATATTTAATTAGTATTTAATATTTATATTAAAAATAACAATACTATTTTTAATTTTTTAAAAGAAAAACAAAAATACTTTAAAAATTTAAAAAGTAAAATCTTAATTAATTAATTAATTTATTTTATTTTAATATCTTGGTAACTGAAAAAATAAGTCCGCTGAAAATCCACCCAACACCGCCTTAAATTAAGTTAAAGCTTGGAGTACTCTTTTAATATTAAATTAGATAAATACCAGAGCTTATGAAAACCCTAAATTCTGTAAAAGAACACTTACAAAGATCCATAAGGTGTGGTTTCTCCAGATTGCACAATTCTCCACTGCAATATCTGCAAAAACGTTTAGATTTCGACATGGTAATATTTTTTAATAGTCTCCATCATATGTTTTGACAACCATCATTCCAATTTTATGGGCAAAGTACCCCAACTGGATAAGACTGTATTAAAGAAATCATTCCGAATTTGCTTCACATAAAATATCAAGACAAAGGAGTTCTTTAATTTACGTACAATGTACCTCACTGTTGTAAGACTGTGTACTGAAGAAATCATTTTGAATTTCCTTACATTCAAAATTTATGTGCAAAGTACCCAACTTTGGTGAGCTTGCTTAAACTAAAATATCAAAATAATGGTGCTTCAAAAAAATATACACCGTCTCGCACAAGAAAAAATTCGAATTCGTGAAGACACTTAGGGTTTGACAAAGACCAATCACGAAGCACGAGTTTGAAACCAATGGATATCTATAGTCTGCATATATGTAGCAGGATCCCCATACCCCAACGGAAAACCAAAGTAATTTTCTTACTGTTTAACATTGAAAATTTTGGATTAAAAAAACACTCCCATACACGCGAAAGGAAGATAACATCAGCAGAAGTAAACGGAAATCCAATGGAATAAAACCGTTAAAGGTGAACAACATTCCATTTCTTCATTTCAAATCGTTTGGTTTTCTAGGTGGAAAAACATAACTTGACATCTAGAAAGCTAGACAAAATAAAAAATAAACCACTGATCCTTATCCCAAGTAACCATCGTCATGAGGGTGGACTGCTTGGATCAGTTGGAGGTAAGCGCATGGGAACTTGAAGAAGCGTCGCATCCTGCACCAACAGAAACGATTCCAGTTGTTGAGGGATTAGTCTAACATATAAAGCTATGAGCGTTGAGATGTGATCGTTCGTGAGCTCCATATGGAAGATAAGTTCTGCTACTTCTCTGTGGATTTCAAAGAGAAACTACTGAAGAATAGCCGATGTCTACCCAATGTGCGAAGGACTCGATCCCTGACTGTTAGCCGAATCCAATGAGGTGGAACTCGGGGATGGAGTTCCTCCACTGCTGCTCCTGTTTCTAGGTGGAATTTCAACTGGAGGATTTCCAACAGGCAGACATCCTATTGGCGGCGGACGAGGCGGAGAGACAGCAAGAGGGCCATAACCCAAGGAGAGCCCTTCTGCGTCGAACCACTCAATCTGGCACGCCCATTCTAAAGACGTCTTAGGCGGTCGTCGCGCATTGCTTGATCCCAAATTGCCTCCCAACGAGGATCGCTCTGTGTATGCATTGCTAGTGCTGCTATTCTTGAGAGACTGTGATATCTCTCGAACCATGGGGGATTCCCATGCATAAACCACTGTAACCTGAATGGGAGAGATATCCCAATTTGTGCCAACCCCGTTATAATAAACGCATCTCCTGGCTTGCTTTGATTCTGAAATCCATTAATGGTGACTCTAAATGCCTTTGTGTGATCATATTTTTCCACAGGAAGAAGAGTAATGGCCATGATCTTGGAGTACCTCAACCGCTGTCCCCAACAACTGCTTGTCTGGAGACGATTAACCATAGGTACCATGCAGTTATGTCCAGGATTAATATGAAGACAGTCCGTATGCAGATAGAGAGGGATTAGCATAGTTTTGAGACGGTTGATTGCATCTGCTGCCAGGTGGGAACTCCTCCAAATCGCATGTAAATGCACATCATATCGTGAATAACACCCCATCCCGGGTGTGTTGAGTGTTCTATTATATCAAAGAA
>JZKD02S0729965.1:181804-198188 GCA_000966675.3 Picea glauca | reverse complement strand
ATGTTCATATACCATGGATACGTAGACATGTAAATGATTTGTTCACTTAGCTAAAAATGCCATTTAATTTTTTTTTTTACTCAAACATGTGGTTGTTAGCCAGGATGTTCATATACCATGGATGCTTGATTTCAAAAACTGATATGATGTAGGGAGAGTATCGAAGACAATGTCTTTTTGACATCTCAATAATTGTTACCTTGAAAATTAACAATAATACAATATTTAAATTTTGGAATTTGTTCGAATTAAAAGAAATTGAACATATATATTACCTATATGTGTAATTGTTACCTTGAAAATTAACAATATACAATATTTAAATTTTAGAATTTATTCAAATTAAAAAAAAAATGAACTTATATATTACCTATATGTGTTATTTGATTAATTTAAGGGGTTATGAATTATGTTTGGGTTAATTGTACCAATCCATAAGTGTACTATAATCAACATTATTTATTATTCATATTACTATAATAAACATTATTTATTATTCATATCAATTGATGAGGTGAGGAGATGCATTTTTTGTGGTTACCATTTTTAACCTATAATTGTGTTGAAATATTTTTTTTTTTTTATTATATTTGTGGCTATTGTTATTATTAGTTATGAATAGGTAGAGTTTATCGTAGAGTCTCTTTTCTAGTTTATAGGAGGTTGTTAGGACTCCAACTAAATGCTTTCTATATTGGTGAGAGGTTGAGATAAGATAGTTTGTATATCCTGAAACAATGCTTCATGGATTCATATGTACTCTATTTACATTGTTTAATAAAGTGTTTATCACAATTTTGGTTTATGTTTAATAGTAATGTCTACTATCCCATTTCCTTTCGGAGGTGTCTCCCTCACAGAACCCAAGAACATACAGGAACATCCCAAGAGTACAGTAGTGTGTTGTTTGTTAAAATTATGATTTTGTGTTCCTAAGTTTGTTCATTGATGAGTATGATCACTGATCAATGAGAATCGTGGAGTTTGAGACTCACAAAGTTCATGTGCGTGGAAACCAAGGCTACCAAGATGGAGAAGGAGAATGAACCAAAAATGATGTTGTGAAGTGGTGTAATTGTCCATGTAAATAATCCTTGGTAGGCTCGAATTGCAGTAGAGGGAACCACAGTCATGTGCCATCAGAGGTCCACTAGGGTTTTGAGATACATGGTGAGAAGCATGGCATCGTTGGAGGACTGGAGAAATACATTTAAAACAGTTGGTTCAGTTGTGGTCGTATTTCAATCCATTTCTACTCGCACAATGATGGACAACACAGGATATCAGGCATGCCACTCGAAATACCCCCTCTCCCGACCAGGAAGTCGTGGAGCGAGGGGTATGGGATGAACCACCATGCATAAACCCCACAAAGATAGTCTGGATGCAGGGATGTAGTGCATAACATCCACCAGTGGTATTACACGTGAAACCAAGGCGGCGAAGAGTCGTGACTTGAATCCATTGTGCATGCTATTAAGAAGAAAAATAGGTTCAAAGCCTATGAAGGACATAGAAGCAGTGACCTCACCATCCTAGTCATGGGAACGGAAAGACCTTGAAAATAGAATAGGAAAGAAGATGATAGTTTTTAATGTGGAAGTTGATAATTGGTGTTTCACTGGAGACAATTTGAAATTGAGGGCATGATCCTCTCCACCACAAGGAGCATACTTCCAAGCCTTTATATCTGTGACATGATACTGAAAGAAGAATAGCCACACTACATCCCAATCTTCAGGGAAACTATGAAAGAGGCAAAGAGGGCCAAGGTCAGTGGTTCGATTCCCAATAATGCCACAAACAACAAGAGATATGATCTCCCAAGAAAATTAGATGAGCATAATGTTGCAAATAGTAATTAAAATTTGGTGAGATTTACATCTCCACCGACTCAGTGAGTGAGTTAGTGAGTCTGTCATTCTGTAAGTTTCTAGTTCGTTAGCTCTACGTTTACGCAAACTCAGTTTTGTTAATGGACAAGCAAGGGAGTTAGTTAATGATTCAATATTTAATATTTATCGAGCTCCGTAGAGTATATAGAAGTCAACCGTATTTATTGTTGTCTTTATTGGTTAAGTCGGTTATGTTCTATAAGAAGTTTTAGTCTTAGTTATATATAGATTTTTTGAGTCTGTAAGTAGTTTTTAGAGAGGGTAGTAGAATATGGATGCAGAATAGAACATAGAAGCATCAATAACTTTGTAGAGAGTTAGGAGATTATGAGAGCACAAGCTCTGTGTTTTTAAGGTTGAAGAATTTGGAGTCGAACCTCTACTCAGTAGTGTGTTTTGTATCTGCACGCAACACCAAGTGAGTGATCAAGTCTTTGAATCCTTTTATATGATCAAAAATATAAAGTTTAGTATTAATAAAGTTGTTTTATTACATCCAGCAACACATTGTTTATTTTTCATAGTGCGTAGTTTATAGTTAAGTTAGTCACTACACAAAAAGTTTTGAAAACTATGACCGAAGCATTGAGTTGCACATAAGTATACTTCGTGATGACAGTCCAAGATTTGGTATCATAGTAGGTTCTATTAGAATAAGTTTTATCAGATTAAGTTTCAAGAGAAACAACTTTATTGTAGAGTGAAAATATAGTTTCTACTTCAAATATGCAACTTCCAACTTTTACACGAAAAATTATGAGTTATGGTCCTTAATCATGAAGGCGTTATTTTAGGGTCAATATGTATGGGAGATAGTCAAGAATGGATATGTGGAATCAATAGATCATGCAGCGTACAATGCACTCACACAAGCTAAGAAGTATGCCTTGAAAGATCATAAGAAGAAGGATGGAAATGCGATGTTTTACATACATCAAGCCATGCATGAGAGAATAATCCCAAGAGTTGTATCAACAAAGAAAGACAAGGAGGCATGGGGCATATCACAAACCGCTTATCTAGGTATGGACAAAGTTAAGACTTCAAAACTACAAATTCTTAGAAGATATTTTGAAACTCTGTCAATGAAGGACTCAAATTCAGTAGATTCATTTTACACCCATGTTATTGGCATGATAAATCATATTAAGTCTGATGGTGAAACCATAGAATACAAAAAAATTGTTGAGAAGGTACTTAGGAGTATTCATCCTAAATGTGGTACCCTTGTTGTGACCTTGGAAGAGAACAATGACCTCAGTTAGTGTAGTGTAGATGAACTACAAGTTTCCCTTATTAAACATGAACACAGATTAAATAGGTCAAATTTGTCATTAGAGAATGGATTTTACATGTAATATTCTATAAGTCGTGGAAGAGGAGGGGGGAGATCTAACTCTAGAGGAAGAGGAAGAAGTTTTGTTAGAGGTGGATGCAATAGTAGTCCTGGAAATATTGGTGCAAGAGGTAAAAAGAAAATAACATTCAGCCAAGTAATCAGATTTTGATATATCAAAGATTTAGTTCCATTATTGTAAAAGCTGTGCACATTATGCATATGACTGCAGGAAGATACAATACTATCAGAACAAGAAAGGACAAGATCAGTCAAATAACACAAATAGTCCCTCAAGTTATATGTTTATGGTGCGCGCTGAATTAATGCCTATAATTTCCCTAGTTGAATGCAATGTTTCTCAAGAAAGTCCATGTGACATATGGTATCTAGATTCAGGCTGCAGTAATCACATGACATGAAACTTAGAGCAATTTTTTAGTTTGGATAAGTTAGTCCAAAAAAACGTTACACTTGGAACAAATATCCAAGTCACTGTCATAGGAAAATACATTATAAACATTTTAACTAAACAAGGATAACAAAAATTTATGCCTGATGTATATTACGTTTCTGGTATGAAACATAATTTGATGATCACATGACAGTTGTTACAGAAAGGATACAAAATCTACATGGAATATAATCATTGCGTAATTATGGAAAGATATACAAGCAATCATCTTATTCCAAGAATCTACATGACAAGCAACATGATGTTTCCATTGATATTGAATCGAACCAAGAAGAGAACAAAAACACAAGTTGTCTATGACACAAAAGATGTGCAGTATGACACTGCATTTACAACAGAAAGTGTTTGCAGTTTCAAGGAACGAAAAACTAGTGCGCACAAAACCAAGAGAGAAGAAGAAAATGGTGTAGAGATGCAGGAAGAATTTCAATTGGAAGTGCACGATGATTCCTTGCTACGGAATTTCATATTTGGACATTTAAACTTTGGAGGTCTGAAGCTACTACACAAAAAGAATATGTTAAAAGGTTTAAAATTAATTGAAAAACCAGAAACAATATGTGAAGGTTGTATTTTTGGAAACCAACATAGAGAATCACTTCCAGTTGGCAAGTCATATAGAGAAAAATATCCATTGGAAATTATACATTCAGACATTTTTGGACCAATGCAAACATCATCTATAGGAGGCAATACATATTTTGTTACATTCATTGATGATTTATCAAGAAAGACTTCAATTTATTTCTTAAAACTTAAATCTAACGCATTGGTTTTTTTTCAATAGTTTAAATAACTTGTGCAGAAGCAAATTGGTTATTACATCAAGGTTCTAGGAACTGATAAAGGAGGATAATATGTTTCAAGGGAGTTGCAATTTTTTTGTAAAGTTCATGGCGTTTACAAGCAATTCACTGCGCCATATACACAACAACATAATGGTGTCACAGAAATAAAGAATTGAACCATCATGGAAATGACGCGTAATATGCTAGAATCCAAAGATTTTTCAAATGAGTGTTGGGATGAGGTAGTAGCAACTGCAGTATACATCATGAACAAATGTTCAACAAAGAGTGTTAAGAATAAAGTTCCTCAAGAAGATTGGACATGTATGAAGCATAATGTGGTGCACTTAAAAGTTTTTGGTTGTATGCACATGTTCTAGATGAGCTGAGAAAGAATCTCGATAACAAAGGACAAAAATGTATATATTTTTAGGTATTATGAAGATACAAAAGCATACAAACTATATGATCCCATTGCAAGAAAGGTCATAATCAGTTGTGATGTTCAATTTCTAGAGAATGAAGCATGGGATGGAAGCATAGAAAAGACAGTCAAATTTATTGATGTTATTGGGCATGTCAATGACACGGAAGAAGAAGTGGTTCATACACCATGTACAAGTCAGTGTGCAGTTCCTTCCACTCTTGAAATTACAACACAAATCTCAGCTCAAAATACTCCAGTGAGATTAACAGGTGTCTATTACACACCTAGAGCACAAAAAACTCCTACAAGTAGTCCAAGTAGTTCTACATCTCCAGATCCAACATTAGCAAGTTTCTTACCAAGAAAGAGAAGAAGTCTACAAGACATCTATAATTTTGACACAACAAAATCATTTTCAGTTTTTACTCAGTTTTCAAAAATAGATGATCCATTAACTTTTGAAGAAGTGATCAAAGATAATGTATTGGAACAAGCCATAGATGAAGAAATTAAAATCATAGAAAAAAATACGACATCGAAACTGGTATATGTACATGATGATAAGGATGTGATATGTGTCAAATGGATTTACAAAACCAAGCAAGATGCAGATGGAAATGTGTAGAATCACAAGGAAATATTAGTTGCAAGAGGATTTACACAACAACATGGAATTGATTTTAATGA
This sequence comes from Picea glauca, assembly GCA_000966675.3. Classification (NCBI taxonomy): domain Eukaryota; kingdom Viridiplantae; phylum Streptophyta; class Pinopsida; order Pinales; family Pinaceae; genus Picea; species Picea glauca. The sequence continues at coordinate 192,580 of JZKD02S0729965.1, read as the reverse complement.
AACATTTGTGCCAGTTGTGTGCATGGACACAGTCAGAACTCTGTTGGTCACTATTTCATAGAATAAATGGCGGGTTTATCAAATGGATGTAATGTCAGGATTTTTGAATGCATATTTAGAAGAAGAAGTATATGTGGAACAACCAGAAGGCTATGAGATTCCAGGACAAGAAAACAAAGTGTACATATTGAAGAAGGAACTGTATAGATTAAATTAAGCTCTTAGATCTTGCTATTGTTGCATATATTCCTACCTCATTCAAAATGGATTTCAGAGAAGTGAATGTGAGAAAACTTTGTACATCAAAGAAAATCAACAAGGTAACATGTTAATTGTTTTATTATATGTAGATGATTTGATTTTTACATGTGATTTTGGCATAGAAGAATTTAAGCTAGTTATGAAGGATGAATTTGAAATGACTAGTTTGGGCTTATGAAATATTTTTTTGGGTATTGAAGTTCACCAGTCCAAATCTGCTATATTTATTTCAATTTTGAAAAGATTCAATATGATAAATTCCAAAGTAGCCCCAACACTTGTTATAACAGGATTGAAGTTAATCAAGGAAGATGGAGGGTCCAAGGTGGATCCCACTCTATTTAAAAGGATGGTAGGCAATCTTATGTATCTAACATCAATAAGACCTAATATTATGTTTGGTGTGAGCATGATTTCAAGGTTCATGGAAACTCCAAAATAATCACATTGAAAGGAAATAAAGAGAATTATGAGATATGTGAATGAAAGAACATATTTTGGCATTATGTACTCTACTTCATAATATTTTAGACTTATTGGATAAAATGACAGTGATTTCGGAGGCAGCATAAATGACATGAAAAGTACCTTTGGGTACACATTTCATTTTGGAACATGTATAGTGTCATGGAAATCAAGGAAACAACCCATTGTGACTCTTTATTCAACATAAGATGAATATGTCATAGCTACAAGTGCAACTTGTCAAGTAGTTTGGATAAGAAGAATGTTAAGATATTTGTTGTAGGAACATCAGGAACCAACAACAATATTTTGTGACAACAATTCCGCCATCATGTTATCAAGGATTCATGTGTTTCACAAGAAAACCAAGCACATTGATACAAGGTATCATTTTATCAGAGAACTAGTAAATAACAAAGAAATTTGTTTAGAGTTTCACAGGTCTAAAGAACAAGTCGTAGATATTTTCACAAAATCTTTAGTAAGGGATGCATTTCAGAAACTACACAGTTTTATAGGAGTCAACACAATAACATATGTTTGACAGTATATGCTAATTCAAATTTTTGATGTGAATTTTTTGTAATCCCACCTATTTATAATTAAGGGGGAGTGTTGGAAATAACAATTAAAATTTGGTGATATTTACATCTCCACCGAATTAGTCAATTAGTCTGCAAGTTTCTAGTTCGTGAGATCTATGTTTACACAAACTTAGTTTTGTCAGTCGAAAAGCAGGGGAGTTAGTTAGTGCGTCGATCTTTAATCTTTACTGAGCTATTTTGAGTATATATAAGTCAATCATATATTTTTTTTCTTTATTGGTTAAGTATATTATCTTCTACAAGAATTTTTAGTCTTATTTATAATATATATATTTATGAGTCTGTAAGTAGTTGTTAGAGAGGGTAATAGAATATAGATGCAGAACAAAACATAGAAGCAACAAAAATTGTGTAGAGAGCTAGGATATTCTGAGAGCACAAGCTTTGTGTTTGTAATGTTCAAGAAGTTGGAGCTTAAGTTGTTCTCAATAATGTGTTTTGTATCTATGCGCAACACCAAGCCAGTGATACAATGCCCAACACTTAAATTAGTAATACATCGATTATTATTTTTTGATGTGATTTGTGGATAAATGATTTCAAGTCTTAGAATCCTATTATATGATCAAAAAATATAAATTTCAGTATTAAGAAAGTTTTTTTATTACATCGTGCAACACATTTTTTATTTTTCACACTGCACAGTTTATAGATAAGTTAGTCACTGCGAAAAAAGTTTTGAAAACTCTGAACGAAGCATTGAGCTGCGCAGAAGTATACTGCACGTTGAGAGTCCAAGACAAAATTCTTCTGCACAACACTTTAAGAGAAGTAATTGTGTCCATTGAGATGTTGGAAGCAATGACCAATTTGTATATCAAATTTCAATTTATTCAAGTGGTTTTTTATCATGAATACACTATCGAGGATTCGTTTCCAATGAATTGCAATGGAATTGGAGTTGAAGAGGGGTGAAGTAACCTGGAGAATCCTATATCCAAGCTTCATAAGAAGGAGATATGCAAGGTTGTATTCCTAATCAAGAATCCATCAATGGTGATAGTGGAAATCATTGACCATGGTAAAACTAAATACATATTTGAATTTGTTTGGAGTTTGTAAAGATAAACATGTTGAGTTAGTCTAGTCAAATCAATATGGGATGTATAGTTAGAATTTACTAATTTAACAATTGCTTGTTAAAGTATGGAAATTTATTGAAGAAGAATGAGTCAATGGTGACATTCATAAATATTTTTGAACCAAAAGCATTTTTTATTGAGCCTAGCTAGCTCAATATGAAATGTAATAGTTTTGTTAGAATTAGTTACTCTAAAAAATCACACGGAATTCCAAGACATTGAAATGATAGTGACATTGAAGATCCAAAGGTCAAAGATGAAAATAAAGACTCCAAACATGTCAACAACTACAAAGGAGGAAGATGATACTATCTCTTGCTAACAATTTGAAGTCGTGCTTGGAAATATTTTGTGTTGTAAAATCATTCCTTAGTCATCTTGGTAAAGTGTGTGGTAGCTTGAAGAAAATTTTAGCTACATGTTATCTCTAAGTACTCCTTGATGATAAATTATTTGATGAATTTTTTTATTTAAGAATGACTTCAATATGTCCCATATCCACACTATTTTCCTAGAGAAGTGGCGAGCATCATGGTTGGATACTTAGGTGTCTTGGTAGATAGAAGTATGTCGATAGCATTACTACATGTTCAATATTTACAATCATGGTACTAGTGTTTGGCCCAATGGTGCGGTTTGTTCCTAGCTGGTATGAGTTCGAGATAACTATTTTATAAGATGGAGGAGCATGAACATTTTTTGGTTCTGAGATGGAATCGAGTTGCATTGTTCTCACTAGAGAAACCACAATTTGATGACAAACATAAGTTTGAGTTGGAATGGTAAGCAGGAAGAACAAATATGTTGTTCTAGATAAAATTGAGAGTTTATTCTAAGGGGATAGCGTGACAATGGAAGTTGTGCAAAAGCAGTAGAAGTGAAATGATTGTGGACAAACAAGGTAAAGTGTTAGAGTTGTGTTCAATAAAAAAAACTCAAGACCATATGTTAGTGTGAGTCACACATTGTTTTATAGAAAGTCTATGATGTCATGTTTTAATTTGATGTATTGGTCCTTGAAAAGGTTAGGTACCCATTCATTCTGGTGGATGGTTGTTTTTTTATATGGACTTAATATGTAACACCTTCTTTTCTTTGGTGTGATCATAGTTGTGGGTATTGTTCTTATTGGTCATGATTAGCTAGAGTTCATCTCTACTTAGACTCTATTTCCTAATTTATAGGAGGTTTTTAGTTCATCACAATTTTTGTTTGTGTAATAATAATTGCTACTCTCCAATTTCCTTTCAAATTGAATTGCATGTGGGAAAACAAGACATTGGTACTCAATTTCCTCACTAATTTTTGAAAGGATAATCCTTTATTTCCTTTTGATTTAATAATGTTTAGAAGACTTTATTTATATATCCAAATTGTTCTTGTAGCTATTAAGGTTTTTATTTGAGTATTTCCCAATTTCCGTTAACAGCTTCGAGAATTGTGAATCTAAGAATGAACAAAAATTTCAAAACCTTACTTTTTTTTATGAGTATTGCCCAATTTCCATTAACACCTCCCAGGATTATGAATTTAAGAATGAACTAGAATTTAAAAATCTTATCCACTAGATACTCTCATTGTCATTAAAAAATTATCCTTCTATTTATTTATTCATAAACTCCTTCAACCAATCCTGTCTTACATCATTTGGAAAAACTTTCGAAAAGTATATATATTCAAATGTGACGTCTTTGTCAGCTTCAGATTGTCAAAATAAGATGCGACAGTTTGATCAACTTCGTGAAATATGAAATGAAACTGTTTTTAATTAGATAAAGTCATCTCCACTTCAGGTTGTCAAAATAATATGCAGCATATGTGTCAACTGTTTCAAATATGAAATGAAACTGTTTTAATTACTTTACTAGTGAATTTAGGATAAAACAGTTTTTAATAAGTTGACTATAAGGCTAATTAGAAAACATAGAAGATCCTAATTCCCAACTAATAAGAATGCTAACTTGCTCAAATATTGTCACAAAGCTAGGAAAAGATTTTAAAAGACAAATCTCTTGTTCTATATCCCTAAACTCTCATGTTTTCCGGTCGGATAAAACGCAGAACAACACGCTTCTCAGTGCAATAAATCTTAGATCAATATGAATCTATGTTACAGTATTCTCTTCCTATCGCATGTTGAAGTGCTTCCATCAAAACTTCATGCTACAAGCATTAAATTAAAGGTAACAAACATAGCTCATAATACTAACAGTAATTTTATTGCATGTGTTTGCAGCTGGACACTAATAGCAGGACGAATACCAGGGCGTACTGGTCATGAGATCAAGAATTACTGGAACACTCACATGTGCAAAAGACATATGCTCGAGAATGGAATCGTGAATGATGAAACCATATGTTTTGATACTATGAAAGAGACAGTTTCAAACAAAATGGCAGTTGAAATTAACTCTCCTTCCCCAGTCAAACCAAAAGCCGTCAGACCACATGAAGAATTGGTTACAGACCATCACTCTCATCAGCTCTTTAAAGACCTTTTACCGAGCGTCGACAGTGTCGACCTCGACACAACGAATCTATCGTTAGACTTCCTTCCACCCTTAGCTCCACCTGAATTTTCGACAGATTTCAGCATCGAGGATTGCGAAATTAAGGGCACTATTATGGTTATAGTTAAAAAATGAACCTCCAAAATAAGCTTCTATGAGAATTCTATCTCTTCTGATTTTTGTTTGCTTTGGAACTTGATCCACCAAAAAGCAGAAAAAGAAGTGATCTCATGATACATAAAAATATATGTGGCTGTGCATGCCAATGGCGAGATTATCAATCATGTTTATAAATAATTCACTTGCCACAACTCTACATGCTTCCCTGATTTGGAATTTATATATGTTATCGAATATGAGTGTTAATATATAGCTTTCTTTTCAAAATTTAGCTACAACTGTCTTTTATATAGCTTCAATTATAGGTTCTTTTCAAAATCTAGCTTCTAAGATACATGCTTATTTAAGATATTATTTATTAATTATATTTAATTAGTATTTAATATTTATATTAAAAATAAGAATATTATTTTTAATTTTTTAAACGAAAAACAGAAATACTTAAAAAAAAATTAAAAAGTAAAATATCAATTAATTTTATTTTAATATCTTGGTAACTAAAAAATAAGTCCGTTGAAAATCCACCCAACACCGCCTTAAATTAAGTTAAAGCTTGGAGTACTCTTTTAATATTAATTTAGATAAATACCAGATCTCATGAAAACCCTAAACTCTTTAAAAGAACACTCACAAAGATCCATAAGGTGTGGTTTCTCCAGATTGCACAATTCTCGCCTGCAATATCTGCAAAAACGTTTAGATTTCGACATGGTAATATTTTTCAGTAGTCTCCATGATAGATTTGGACAACCATCATTTCAATTTTATGGGCAAAGTACCCCAACTGGATAAGACTGTATTGAAGAAATTATTCCGAATTTGCTTCACATAAAATATCAAGACAAAGGAGTTTTTTAATTTACGTACAATGTACCTCACTGTTGTAAGACTCTGTACTGAAGAAATCATTTTGAATTTCCGTACATTCAAAATTTATGTGCAAAGTAGCCAACTTTGGTGAGCTTGCTTAAACTAAAATATCAAAGTAATGGTGCTTCAAAAAGCTATACACCGTCTCGCACAAGAAAAAAACCGAAATCGTGAAGACACTTAGGGTTTGACAAAGACCAATCACGAAGCACGAGTTTGAAACCAATGGATATCTATAGCCTGCATATATGTAGCAGGATCCCCATACCCCAACGGAAAACCAAAGTACTTTTCTTACTGTTTAACATTGAAATTTTTGGATTAAAAAAACACCCCCATACACGCAAAAGGAAGACAACATCAACAGAAGTAAACGGAAGTCCAATGGAATAAAACCGTTAAAGGTAAACAACATTCCATTTCTTCATCTCGAATCGTTTGGCTTTCTAGGTGGAAAAGCATAACTTGACATCTAGAAAGCTAGACAAAATAAAAAATAAACCACTGATCCTTATCCTAAGTAACCATCGTCATGAGGGTGGATTGCTTGGATCAGTTGGAGGTAAGCGCATGGGAACTTGAAGAAGCGTCGCATCCTGCGCCAATAGAAACGACTCCAGTTGTTGAGGGATTAGTCTAACATATAAAGCTATGAGCGTTGGCCAATAGAAACGACTCCAGTTGTTGAGGGATTAGTCTAACGTATAAAGCTATGAGCGTTGAGATGCGTGAAGAGAGCAGAACCAAATGAATACAGAAGAATAACACACAGACAAATTCTTTATTACTCAATGATCAAAACAGATACATCTGCCTCATATTTATAGAGGCCATGGAAGACTCTAGAGTGTCCAAAGGCTTCTTGGAGTGTCGGTGGATTGTCACGAGCTCTCTCGAAGTTGGTGGAAGCTTCGGGTTAGGTAAAAATTAACTTTTTTCAACACTTCCCCCTAATTTCTACCACTAATTACAACAATATTTTCAATACTCAATGCTTCTCTCAAATACTCAAATTGGTCTTGTGCTCATAGCCTTTGTAAGTTGCTCTTTTGATCTACAATGTCTCCTCCTTAACAAATACATCTCTTGGTTAGGTCTTTATCTGAGTTATGTCATCATCTTCAATTTCTATCTTCATATGGTTGGGCTTCCTTCAATTTGCTACCATTACAATGCTTTGGAACTATCACATCAAGTGGTTTCTAGTTGACCACAAACTTTGCTCATTGGTGGTTTTGGCTGACCACGAACTATGACTTTCATATTCAAACATTTTGAAGATGAAACCAAGACATTGAGATAGTTCCACCTTCTATGTTGTTTATGGGAAATTTGGATGACAAAGTGAATGAAAGGGTGTTGTATGAAATTATGATTCAGGTAGGGCCTCCGTTGATCAAAATTGAGCGTTCTCAAATGGAAGACGAGAAGCTTATGAATGAGATAACCGAGTTGTTGACACCACGCAGAGAAGTTGAGACGCCCTGCATAGAAGCCGAATCCAAATTTAAGTGAGGATCAAATCTTGAAGTTTCCTGATGCTCAAAAGAGGTCGTGGATTGAAGTGGGATGCAGTCCGGGAAGCCGCCTTCACTCCAGCCACCGTCGTTGAAGCAACCCCTAGAGTCAAAGAGAAACTGCTATATGGAAGTTGCGCTCTATAAGACATATGGGGACTATCTCGAGCCTTCATTAGTGCAACGGTAAGCATTGTTATCTTGGAGAAATTTAATTAATATGGAACATTCGAAAAGTGATTTTTAAAGTGGTTAAAGAGATATGAAACAACTTTGTTAAAAATGGTTATGTGGGGTTTAGTCTTTGAAATTGAGTTAAGTTGAGAGTCAAGTTCAAGTAAGAGAAGGTTAAGGTCAAGTGATTAAGTCTTTGAATGAGTCTAAAAGCTGTGTGAAAAGGAGTCTTGATATGTAAAAGAAGAAAAGTCAAAATAAGTGCTAGTTAAAGTTAAAGTGAGAATCTGTTTGTTAAGATAGTCAAAAGTTGAGTCCAAATCAAATGTTAAGTGATGTAAAATCATGGCAAGTGGTGCGTCAATTAAGTTTGTCAATCCATTGTCATAGGTTGTCTTGTTGGATCTTAATCAACTCCAACAAGAAACATATCCATGTTGAAAGGAAAAACAAGATGCAAGAAGCAATAAAAGATAGATTGTTGATGCAAAAGACAAAAAAATGAATGGTGAAAGACAAGGAAGAAAGACTCTCGTTGGAAGAGGTAAAGATTAAAGAAGACTCCAGATGAAGTTATGCACTGCTTAATCATGAGAAGTAAATGGGCATATGTAATAGGCTTGTAATTTGTTGGGCATTTAGTAAAGAATGTTGAATTTTTGTACCTGAGATGAAATGATGCATATATAATGTAAGGCGTGCATGATGAGTAGTACCCGACACCCTAGAGGTTTTGGTCCAAAGTTGTAAATCTTAGCCATTGGCAAGGCAAACTATATTCCCCAAGTGTTTAGTAAGCCCTGTTAAGACAGGCCTACATGGATTAGAGTTATCATGTAGAGTGTATCCCTCTTAGGCATAAAGAGTGGATGTGGCATCACGCTGTGGAATTAACCACTAGATATGTAAGAGGGTGGTAAGGTGTACTTGTATCTAGGTTTGATGGTGATCGGAGAAGTTAGATCTTCCATTAAGGGGAGGAATGTGAGATTAAGTAATCCCAGAGTGTGAGTTGATTGGGACCATGTTATGATTAAAGAAGTCTAATGCATTGATGAACCATGTATGTGAAAAGGATACCTAGAGAACTGGTGAGTACAGCGGATGGTACCTATGTATCTCGGTAGATGGATCTCTTTTTATATGGACATCAATGATCAGTTGTTTGCAGGTGCAAAAGGAAGATGCAAAAGTTCGAGCATTAATCAATGTTATGCAAGTACAAAGAAGAAGCAAAATGTTTGAAGATGAAACTCATAGTTCGTGGTCAGCCAAAACCACCAATGAGCAAAGTTTGTGGTCAACTAGAAACCACTTGATGTAATAGTTCCAAAGCATTGTAATGGTAGCAGATTGAAGGAAGCCCAACCATATGAAGATAGAAATTGAAGATGATGACATGACTCAAATAAAAACCTAACCAAGACATGTATTTGTTAAGGAGGAGACATTGTAGATAAAAAATGCAAAGACATTGAGATAGTTTCACGATGAGTGGGCAGAGGCAAAGAAACAACAAAATGCACAAAAAATGACGATTCTATTACACACACCTGAATGGTTACAATGCTTTGATTTTATAGAGAGAGAAGAAACTTGAGCCTCCCAAAACAATCTGATTTCTTTAAAAAAATACTTTTTTTTTTTATCTTCTATCCTTAGTATGCAAAAGTATTATTTCGCATTTTATGCTCCCATTAATATCCTTAGTATGCAAAAGTATTACTTCTCATTTTATGCTCCCATTAACAGTGTAATAACCCAGAATTTTCACACTATCTCAAATTTTTACAATTTAAAAAACACTTTTATGAGCAAAATAAAACGGTTCCACTTAATTGAGTCCTGATACAACCATAGTTTTGAAGGTGGCTTCTTCTCAACTAATCCGCAGCTCCTTATCGCAACAATTTCTGGGTTCCTCTCCTTGTGACAAGCCTCACTCACCGGAGCCTTCCTCTTGATAGCTGCGCCCTCTCTTGCGCGGGTTTCTCCTGCAGCGGACAGACCTCAGGTGCTTTCCACCTCTCTGCGCGGTCTTGTCTCCTGGTCTCCTTAGCTCACAGCAAGGTTCTCCTTCTCTGATACCAAGATGAAGAGAGCAGAACCAAATGAATACAGAAGAATAACAGACAAATTCTTTATTGTTCAATGATCAAAACAGATACATCTGTCTCATATTTATAGAGGTCATGGAAGACTCTAGAGTTTCCAGAGAGTTCTTGGAATGTGTGAATTGTCACGAGCTCGCTCGAAATTGGTGGAAGCTTCGGATTAAGTAGAAATTAACTTTTTTCCAACAATGTGATGGTTCGTGAGCTCCATATGGAAGATAAGTTCTGCTACTTCTCTGTGGATTTCAAAGAAAAGCTACTGAAAAATAGCCGATGTCTACCCAATGCGCGAAGGACTCGATCCCTGACTGTTAGCCGAATCCAATGAGGTGGAACTCGGGGATGGAGTTCCTCCACTGCTGCTCCTGTTTCTAGGTGGAATTTCAACTGGAAGATTTCCAACTGGCAGACATCCTATTGGCGGACGAGGCGGAGAGACAGCAAGAGGGCCATAACCCAAGGAGCGCCCTTCTGCGTCGAACCACTCAATCTGGCACGCCCATTCTAAAGACGTCTTAGGCGGTCGTCGCGCATTGCTTGATCCCAGATTGCCTCCCAACGAGGATCGCTCTGTTTATGCATTGCTAGTGCTGCTATTCTTGAGAGACTGTGATATCTCTCGAACCATGGGGGATTCCCATGCATAAACCACTGTAACCTGAATGGGAGAGATATCCCAATTTGTGCCAACCCCGTTATAATAAACGCATCTCCTGGCTTGCTTTGATTCTGAAATCCATTAATGGTGACTCTAAATGCCTTTGTGTGATCATATTTTTCCACAGGAAGAAGAGTAATGGCCATGATCTTGGAGTACCTCAACCGCTGTCCCCAACAACTGCTTGTCTGGAGACGATTAACCATAGGTACCATGCAGTTATGTCCAGGATTAATATGAAGACAGTCCGTATGCAGATAGAGAGGGATTAGCATAGTTTTGAGACGGTTGATTGCATCTGCTGCCAGGTGGGAACTCCTCCAAATCGCATGTAAATGCACATCATATCGTGAATAACACCCCATCCCGGGTGTGTTGAGTGTTCTATTATATCAAAGAA
>JZKD02S0729965.1:160551-171941 GCA_000966675.3 Picea glauca | reverse complement strand
GGAATCTTCTAGAAGGATGAGTTGGAGTTCGAATGGTTGGCAAAGTACTGACTTTCCAGATATCTTGGGATCATTCCCTATCCAAGTAACTAATCAATCTTATACTATATAATGATGAGATTGCTTATGGAAAAGGTGAAGCAAACAAGTAAGAAGAAGCAAGCTAGCTAGAGTTTGATGGGAGAACTGGTACATGACTGTATGGAGGATTGAAACTACAGCAGTAAGAGACTACAAGTAATCATTTGTGGTTGAAATTCTTCATGCATGAGCAAGTGTGTGTGTCAAAGCTAGGAGCCATCGAAAGGAGATCTACGACATCGAGGCTCAGGTTGTATATTTCTCTTTCAGTTAATGCAATATATGAATATGTTCATTTCCCATAATGATGATGTCATCTTATTACATGATTCTTTGATCACATGTATAGACTAAGTATTGAATATATTAATGCCCTTGCTGTGATTGGTTTGTTTTGTTGTGATTGGACGACACAAGAGCATCGGAGCAGAGCGAGGAACAACAGAGATTAAAGGAGAGCGTTTATAAGGTATGAACACTATCCATTTTTCTTAGTCCGTTTAATAGTTAGATCTAGGGAAAGAGTAGTATTCTGTTACGGTTTGTTCCAGATCCAGGTGGATCTTGGGGAGATTGGTCTGTGTCTGTACTCACGAATTTATCCATAAATAGAAACTCTGAATTAGCTTAGTGTGAATAGGTTTCAAAATTTTGACATTTTAGTGTTTCGGCACCCGCAAAACCAAAGGGCAGGACCCTTCATCATCATAATTCGCAAAGTCCCGGTATGAAAAAATCTAAATTATCTTAGTGTGAATAGGTTTCGGCATTTTGACATTTTGACATTTTGGCACACAAGAAACCAAAGGGAAAGACCCTTCGTCATCGCAAGTCACGAAGTCCTGGTATGCGAAACTCTAAATTATCTTAGTGTGAATAGGTTTTGGCATTTCGAGATTTCAACGTTTCGACACCCGGGAAACCAAAGGACAAGACCCTTCTTCGTCGCATTTCATGAAGTCCCGGTATGGGAAACTATAAATTATCTTAGTGTGAATAGGTTTAAGCATTTCGGCATTTCAGCACCCAGGAAACCAAAGGGAAAGACCCTTCATCATCGCAAGTTGTGAAGTCTCGATATGAGAAACTACGAATCATCTTAGAGTGAATAGGTTTCGGCATTTCTGCATTTTTACACCCGAGAGACCAAAGGGGAAGAACCCTCATCTTCGCAAGTCGTGAAATCTCGATTCACGAAACTATGGGAGGATCTGGACTGTCCATCGGAGGAGACGTGTTGTGAGCGGTTAGATTTCGAGGAAAGCTCTGAAACCCCGTAAGCCATTGGATCTCGTAGGAAAGTAAGGGGGTTAAGGCTGAGTGTCCTTCAACACCCTTAAGCTTAGGAGGGATAGTGACCATCAGATCCAGATAAACGAGGTTCGTTGATCTCCTACATGAATTTCCATATCGAAATTCAGGGATTTGAGCGACAGGAGTTCTGGAGTCGTTGCATTGTGAACTCCTGGTTCATGAAACTTCGAAGAGATCTGGACCATCGGATCTCATACAAGAACTCGTGTATTGGATTTTGGGTTTCGGGGTTCGAAGAATTGAAATACTCGACTCTCTTGCATTTCGAACTCCCGGTTACTGAAATCCCAATATGGCCAGGACTGTCATATCAATGGGAGATTCGTAGTCGTCAATCTCAACAAAGTTATGATTTCAGGTTTTGGGGTTTGAAAAGTCGAAGGACTTGACTCTCAAGCATCACTAAGTCACAAATTGCGAAAGGCACCTCTTGGCTTGGCTCGGGATCATAACTGATGATCACATGGAGGTGAAGCCCGCGCTTGGTGCTTTAGTTGTACATGACGGGTTTTCAATGAAAGAACCGGTGGATTGGTTTAGTGAAGGTTCTGACATGAAGAGATAGCCTTCACTAGGACCTCGTAGGAACTCATGGGTTCTGTCCCTCGAGAAAAAGGGGAAAAAGGAGAAAAATCTTTTAAGCAGTAGTGGGTATGTGACAAATTGGTATCAGAGCATGGTTACAACACTTGGCCTTCTTGGGATCATGGATGAGTTGCATAGAAACTCCATATGAAGTACTCTTAAAAGGAGTAACTCTCTGTCCTAACCCCCTTTATCAATAACTGAGGTTAAGAATGAGAAAAAATAAAATAAAAAAATTATATTGTGTGTATGCATTTGAAAGATATGAATTATGCGTTGATTGTGAATGAATATAATGTTGACTAAGAACAAGTGTTTTTATTTCACGACAAGCGAACGACCAACCATGGAAAACTACAGATGCATAGAATGGTGATGCACCACGAAGTGGGGGATGGATCCCACAATAGAGATGAAGAGTTTGACGAAAGGAGAGCAGTGGAGAACCCTCTAGATCCAGCTACGACTGTGAGGAGCCTCATGGTCGAACTACAGAGATGCAAGGATGATAATGAGAGGTTGATAAAAGAGAAAGAAAATAAAATGAAGATTAATGTAGTCGTGTTGCATAGCTTATCCGACATACAAAGACAATTGCAGCATGGACCTGACACCAGTCACGCGGACCAACGATAGACAAAGAAAAGTCGAAGTCCCCCTGAGATACATAAACGTGGTATTTTAAGTGGCCACACTGGGAAGAACACCTCGAGAAAGGTCCACCCCAGAGATAAGGGACAAGCATCGGACGATTCCTCTGGAAAGGAAACTAGCAACTCAGAGAGATATTCTAGTAGAAGAACTAGTTCTTACTCCTGAAGAAAATGGAAGAAGCGAAATCGTTCCAAAAATCATAATCTCTAAGAATTCAAGAAGGCCAAACCACCCTCTTTCGACGATGAAATAAATAAGGGAGAGGAAGTGGAGGCCATGGATGATTTTAGGGGCTAAATTTTTCCCATGGTCTAATTTTCCATGGTTTTTCCAAAAACGAGATTCACTATTTTAAAAATGATTCGCCCAAATTCTATAGGATAAAATTATTTTACGTTTAAAATCGCCAAAAAATTATAAAAACTATATAAAATACCTAGAAATTTGAATATTTTTACAAAAATTTGCCAAACATTTATAGTTGACATATGAATGATTAGTAATATTCACCAAGGTTTCTACATTTTAAAATAAATTTTCATCCTTAAAATCATCCCTGGCGGAGGCCTGGCTGCTTGGATTAAATAAGTATTTTAGAGTCCATGACTTCTCGGAAAATTTGAAGGCTTGAGTAGCCACTTTCAACCTGAATGGGAAGGCTTCCATTTGGTGGGAAGACCTTAAGAATGTAAAAGGGATTCACGAAGAAGACCTATCTTGGGATCGGTTTGAGAAATACTTCAAGAAGAGGTATTTGTCGAAAAAGTATTTCGATGAAAAGACTAAAGAATTCTATGAACTCAAGTTGGGGCAATGCACCATAGAGGAATATGTAAGCAAATTCCTCAAATTAATGAGGTACGTACCCTATATAAAAGAAGAAAAGGAAAAGGTGCAATGATTCATCAGTGGACTACCTAAGGACTATTAGAACAGGATTGAGTTTGACGAGCCAAAGACCCTATAAGATACTATCTGAAAGGAAAGATATTGTTATGAATAGCTTGGGTATCGGACAAAACCTCATGAAGGCTGGAAGCATAAGAATAGTTTGGGATTCCAGAAAAAGGGGTTTAAAACCCCAATATTTAATAACTATAAAAAGGACTAAAGGATGAGCTTCCCAACCCGAAGTGTACACCAGCAAAATTTCCCCTCCCAGAGCGGAAATAAACCTTTTGGATCTACCCGAGGAAAGATTGATAACCCGAAGAAAGAACCCTTAAAATGTTGGGGTTGTGGAGAAGAACATCTACTGAGGGATTTCTCGCATCGACAACAGAACACTCAGAGAATTTGAAATGTTCAAGCAGCTACCACCATCAATGATGTGGCCAGGCGTATGCCGCAAATTTATGCCGTCATGGATAATACACAAGATGACCACCACGCCCAAGTGGTGGAGCAGTAAGGTATGAACACCAACCATCTAGTGTCTATTCTAATTGACCCTGGTTCAACTTTGAGTTATATACCCCCTAAGGCTGTTGATAAGTGTAAATAACAACCACATAAACACGCCAAGCCATGGTTGGTACAGTTAGCCACTGGCACCAAAAGAAAGGTAGTGGAGGTCATACCAGCTTGCCAATTCACTATGGGTGAATTCCCCACCCAAGAAACCCTTAACGTATTACCCCTAGGATTATATGACCTGTTGATTGGTATGGACTGGATAGCCACATATAAAGCTGGACTGGACTGTTACCATAAAACCTTAAAATGTGTAAGTGAAGAAGGAAGAAGGATAACCCTTCAAAGGATCCAAAAACCTGTCTCGGTGAGACGAATATTAGCCCTTCAAATGAGAAAGTATTGCAGAAAAGGATGTCCACTATGTGCAATACAGGTGTTGGAATTAGTTGAATATGACAAACCAAGCTTCGAAGACCACCCCACACTAAGAGAATATAGAGATGTATTTCTGGAAGAGGTACCAGGTTTACCTCCAAGAAGGGATATTGACTTCTCGATAGAACTTTCACTAGGAGCGGTGCGAGTGTCTAGGACACCCTACAGGATGAGCACACCCGAGCTAGTTGAGCTTAAATTACAATTAAAATAAATGATGGATAGAGGCTATATCCAGCCCAGCGTGTCTCCATGGGGAGCACCAGTCTTGTTTGTGAAAAAGAAAGACGGTACCCTCCGACTCTGCATAGCTTCTAGACAACTCAATAAGGTAACCATAAAGAACAAGTACCTCTTACCCAGTATCAATGACCTGTTTGATCAATTGGGAGGTGCTTCCATATTCTCAAAGATTGACTTGAGATCTGGATACCATCAAGTCTGAATCAAGGGTGAAGATATCCACAAAACTACCTTCAGGATGAGATATGGTCACTATGAGTTTGTGGTAGTACCATTTGGATTGACCAATTCCCCTGCCACTTTTATGTGATTGATGAACAATGTGCTCAGCAAATTCCTAGACAAATTTGTACTGGTTTTTATTGACGATATATTAATTTACTCCAAGAATAGAGAGGAACATCTTAGAATTATGCTTCAAGTGCTAAGAGAACATCAACTCTATGCCAAATTTAGCAAGTGCGACTTTTTCCAGAAGAAGATACATTACTTGGGCCATGTCATATCTGAAGAGGGAGTAGCAGTAGATCCTGACAAGATCAGGTCTATCATGGAATGGCCTACCCCAAAGGATGTTTCGGATATCAGATCCTTTATGGGCTTAGCAGGATACTATAGAAGATTTATAAAAGGATTCTCCAAGATTGGTTGTCCAATCACTGCCCTCCAAAAGAAGGGAGCTAAATTCACATGGACACAAGAATGTGAAGAAAGATTTAAATCCTTGAAACACCTTCTGACCCATGCACCTGTGTTGAATATCGTTGATCCTGAAAACGACTTCCTCATGTCCACAGATGCCTGTAAGGAAGGGCTCAGAGGAGTTCTTATGTAAGGAGGAAGTTTATTCTGCTATGAATCCCGAAAATTGAGTGAGCACGAAGTCAACTATGGGATCCATGATCTAGAGCTGGCTGCCATAGTGCACGCCTTAAAAATGTGGAGACATTACCTCCTGGGAAGGAAATTTGTACTTATGACAGAGCACTATGGGTTGCGATATTTTTTTGACCAACCAAATCTCAATGCCAGACAAGCTAGGTGGATGGCCCTCCTTAGTGAGTTTGATTTAGAAATCAAACATGTTAAAGGAAAGGAAAATAAGGTGGCCGATGCCCTTAGTAGAAGTATGAAAAAAATTCACCTGGAAGCCGTGAGCATTTGCGAGACGAATGTCAAAGAAAGAGTCAGGAATTCACAAGAAACAGACACATTCTTCCAGACCATGACCTCGTACCTGGATAAATAACCCACAGGAATAAAGTATGAAGACTACTAGATGATACATGGAAGTCTGCTAACTTACATAAACAAATTGTATATTCCAGATTATGATGACTTGAAGAGGTTCATAATGGATGAACTACATAAAATACCATATACTGGTCACCCGAGATATCAAAAGATGATCACGGCCACTAGGAAAAAATTCTATTGGCCTGGGTTAAAGAAAGACATAGCTAACTATTTATCTAAGTGCCTATAATGGAAATAGGATAAATAAGAACACCCAGCAGGATTATTACAACCTCTACCAATCTCGAAATGGAAGTGGGAAACCATTTCCATGGACTTCATCACCATATTACCAACATCGACCAAAAAAAATGATGCCATCATGGTGGTGATGGATAAATTAAGCAAGTCCACCCATTTTATCCCCGTCAAATCGACTTGAAAGGAAATAGATATCCCCAACATATTCATGAAGGAGATATTCAGAATACATGGTATGCCTAAAGAGATCGTGTCTGACAGAGACACGAAATTTACTTCCAACTTTTGGAAATCCTTGATGGTTGGTCTGGAGACCAAATTACTATTTAGCACAACCCATCATCCTCAAACCAATGGACAGATGGAAAGACTGAACCAATATTGGAAGACATGCTAAGAATGCATGTAATGCATCAACCCAAGAAGTGGGAAGATTACCTACCACTGGTGGAATTTGCCTACAAAAACTTCTACCAAGAATCCCTGAAGATGAGTCCTTTTGAAGTCCTCTATGGTAGACCGTGCAATACTACAATTAGTTGGAGTAATCCCGTAAAAAAATTACTATTGGACCCGACATGCTCAAAGAAATGGAACAACAAGTGATTCAGATAAAAAAGAATCTGAAGGTCGCTCAGAACAGACAGAAAATTTACACTGACCGAAAAATAACTCCAAGAGAATTCAAGACGGGAGACCACATATATCTTAGAGTTAGGCTCAGGAATATTTCCCTGAGGATGGGAGGCTGTGCCAAGTTGGCACCTCGATATTTTGGACCCTTTGAAGTTCTAGATAGAGTGGGACCTGTAGCCTATAGGCTAGCACTTCCTCCCACAGTAAAAGAACATAATGTTTTAAATATTTCATTATTGAAGAAATATGTACATGATTCTAATCATATAATTGACTGGTCTTTGATCCAGGTGGAACTGGAGGGAGAATTTCTGCCAGAACCTCAATGCATACTAGACAGGAAGGAAACCCCACTCAGGAACCGAACCATTGCATAGGTCAAGGTGCAGTGGAAACATTTTGGCCCAGATGAGGCTACCTGAGAAATGGAAGATGCCATGAAACATGCATATCCGATTTTGTTTACTTTTGTACATACATGCCATATTTATAGATAGAAAATCGAGGATGATGATCCTTTAAGGGGGAGGGAATTGCAATACCCTATTTCCCCCAGTCTATAAAAATAACTGTATTAGCCAAGAACTATGGAAAACTCAAAGACGTGAATGTTTGATTTGACGGACCTTTTTATGAAAGGTCGATGAATGTAAATTATGTTATGAATATGTGTTGCATGGCTGTTGGGAGGGGGATGTGCTAAAAGAGACCATGATTGATAATGAGAGGTGGTGGAAGGGACCTGGAATGGTTGTGTTAACTTCCACCGATCCAGTATCGTACTAGTTTTACTTTCTCAAAGACCAAAGAAAATCTCTGACCCTAGAATGGATTTCCCATCAGATTGGTAGGTGGGAGGCTCCTCAAGAGTTAATGAGGGGATGGGAGTGAACCACCCATCCGTAACAACTCCCAAACCTAACTGTGGATGGGGAAATTCATGCCACATGAAATCTTGCAGAGAAAAGGCAAGAGAGTAAATGGGGTAAGGGGGAGAGGAGAGAATGCACACAACAGGGATTGCGGGGAAGAACTGGAGAAACTATGGAAACACAGGGAGTTCCAAATAGAGGAGAAGGAGAGTAACCTTCGTCCGTGACTTCCGTTGAACTGGATGTAGAAAATTGAACCTCAAGCATCGTGGTCTAGCTTGGGGGTGGCTAGTGGTAAATCCGTTTGGAGTCACTGAGCCTATGGCTCGGTGGAAATGAGCACCTCTCTCAGTGGTCGCATCACACCTGGTGTCTTATGATAAGTGTTATGTCTTGTATTTTTGAATCGAATGCATGCTCATGTTTTTACGATCATAAATGGTTTATGTGTGGAAGTGTTTGCCTATGTTTTGATTTGGAGACATGGGATACGTGCTTATACTTATATGACCATAATTGGTCTATGTATGGAATGAGTAGGTTCATAATACGAGCCCGTTCCCTTGATAATTGTCCTATCTACTTGGCTCACGCGATGCCCTGGTTTAATTTCCCGAAGGCACTTCTCTCGGGAATCTTCCTCGCACTCCACAGTTGGAGTGAGTCTCTTGAAAGGATGACTATTATAGTAAACCCACGAGTTTACCTTACCCTTATCACCAAATTTATATCTCGGTGAATTAGGAAGACTTTTGCTTAGGTCACCAAGCCTAGAGACAATTTACCCAAGAACCCTCTAAAATATTTGTCGGAGCTCTATTGCCCGTCGACCTTAACCTTCACATAGGCAGTAGGGTGGACTTCGAAACATCCTGAAAGTCCCGGAGGATCCGGACCTGTTCATCGGCATTTCTACATTTCGGCGTTTCGACAGTCGGGAAACCAAAGGGCAAGAACCTTCGTCGTCACAAGTCGCGAAGTCCCGGTATTCAAAACTCCGAATTAGCTTAGTGTGAATAGGTTTTGGCATTTCAACATTTTGGTGTTTTGGCACCCGGGAAACCAAAGGTCAAGATACTTCATCGTCGCAATTCACAAAGTCCCAGAATGCGAAACTCTAAATTAGCTTAGTGTGAATAGGTTTCTGCATTTTGACATTTCGATGTTTCGACACCTGATAAACCAAAGGGAAAGACCCTTCGTCGTCGTAAGTCGCGAAGTCCCGCTATGAAAAACTCCAAATTATCTTAGTGTGAATAGGTTTCGGTATTTCGACATTTTGACGTTTCAGCACCCAGGAAACCAAAGGGAAAGACCCTTATTGCCTACACAGATGCCTATTCACAAGGAAAATATCTATCACTTATTGCCTACACAGATGCAGATTGGGCAGGTTGTATTGATGACCGACGAAGAACCAGTGGAGCAACGTTCTACTTAGGTGAGTGTTTGATATCATGGATAAGAAAGAAACAATCATGGGTATCTCTATCTACAGCCGAGGCAGAGTATATTGTAGCAACACCATGTTGTACATAGGTTCTTTGGATGAAACAAACTTTGACAGATATACAGGTTGAGTATGATGAGCCCATTCCAATATATTGTGATAATACAAGTGCCATCAATATCTCAAAAAACCTAGTGATGCACTCCCAGATGATCACATTCCAATCAAGTATCACTTTCTATGGAAACAGGTTGCAGAAAAGAACATCAGAGTTGAGTATGTGGGCACAAAAGAACAAGCGGCAGAAATATTTACAAAACCACTTCCACAAGAAGCCTTTGAATATCTTCAACAAATACTTGGAGTTATTTCTACTCCCAAAATGAATTCTTTTTGAATGCTTATCTTATATGTATTAGATGTACACGAGGAAGCACCATAAGAGGAGAGTTTGTTAGGGAGAGAAGCCCCGGATGGAAATATACCTTTGCCATTGATGAAAAAGGAGGAGAGATTTATCAGATGTAGAGGACAGAGGCATGGTTCCAGGGGGAGCAGATTTATCAGATGTAGAGGACAGAGGCATGGTTTTAGGGGGAAAATATTGATCAGATGCAAAGGAAAGAGGCATGGTTCTAGGAGGAGCATGAGTGATATGATTTCAGTATTGCATCAGAGTGTTGCCATCAATGCCAAAGGGAGAGATTGTTGATTAAGGTTGGTTGTCATTGATGTCAACCCTTAAAGAAAGCCCCATAGCACAAATGTTTGGGTAATGGACCCAATATTGTTTGATGTAAATATGACTCATTATTTTTTTTCATGGTTGATAAGAAGTAAATATGGATGAACTCAAAAGTGGTCCCCTTATGGTGAAAGCCCTCATGGGAAGATGCTTTGTAGAGTAAGAGAACCCATGCTTAATTGTGGAATAATGAGATGAATGAAAGTGAATTTGTTAGGGAAAATATCCTATATGCATAGTGATTTTCATGTCATTTCTGGTGGTATGTGGAACGCCACATAATTCCTCACGATTACAGAGTTATGGCCACGAGAAATTGGAGACCACAGGTTTGGGTAATGGACCCAAGTTTGTTTGATGGGTAACGGTATGATTTATGATATATTTTCATATAATAATATTATATATGTATAGTACATGTCATTCCATTTCTGGTGGTATGTATAACGTCACATAACTCCTTACGGTTTGAGAGTTATGGCGTTACAAAGTTGGAGTACCCTCATTTGTCATCTAGAAGCCCCAAAAGGTCAAAGTAGTCAAAGTGGTTTAAGAGATTTTAAAAGGTAAATAATAAAGTGAAGTGACGAGAATATTATAATTCAAATTTAATATGAAATAAATTATTTCAATAATAAATTTAATGGAGAAATTAGAAGTGGACCCAACCCTAAAATAAGGAAAGTGGGCCAAGTGACCTAGAAGATGTTTTTAAGGAAGCTACTTGGAGAGTATAAATAAGAAACAAGGCTCTCTCATTTGAATTACACTTGAGAATATTGAATATATATATGTGTATGAGGTAACCAAGGATATCGAAACTAGAATTATGAGTGAAGGTGAAGAAAATAAGGCCGAAATGCAAGGAAGGATAAATTCTTTTGATGGTGCTTTTTAAGGTATGCTATTTACAGGTCATCTCACAATTTTCGCTATAATTTTTTTTTCTGTAATGATTCAGACCATTAAATTGTTATGAAAGAGAGAGAACATATCCAAGTATCTGTGGTAAAAATTTCATCTTGTGGGTCGTTGTATTTTTGGATTTACACTCTGTGGAAAATAGGATTTGTGGCCAGTCCTAAAACTAGTCAAAATCAAGCGTTTCGAGTAAAAACGTCATAAATTCTTCATAACAGATCCAAATTCAGTGAGACAAAATGTGTTGGTTAGGGGATATTCTTTAGTATTCTTTGTAACATTTTCATATCAATTCATCAAACATTGTTTGTGGGGCACGCTCTACAAGGTCGCTCTCTAGAATAAGCTAGAATTCAGCAAGGTATGCCATTTTTGCTATAACTCCTTTTCTGAGAGGTTTCAAGTAGTGAAACTTGGAGGAATTGTACAAAACACACTGAAGAACATTGTGTATCAGTTTCATATCTTTATACATTACATGTTCAAAGTTATGATTACTTCAAGTTAGGGTTGTTGACTAATCCAAAACTAGGCATGTGAG
>JZKD02S0729965.1:120003-139208 GCA_000966675.3 Picea glauca | reverse complement strand
CTCAAAGAAAACTATCACAAGAATCATATCTTCCAAGAATTTCACAACCTCTCATCATGCTCAAACCTCCCCATCCTCCCCTCCTCTCTACTTCTTCTCCCTATTTATCAAGTTTGCATACACACTTCCCCAAGTCTCCTCAACCCCCTCATTATTATCCATCAACCTTCCTTATCTAGATATTTTTGGAAAATATTAAAATAAAACTAAATATAAATGACTTGCATTAAACAACAATAAATAAAATAAAAAGTATTTATTCTCATGCTAGATAATAAATGTTATTTGATAATTTACCACAAAATGTACATAACACTCCACCATGCTCATTTAATTCATCACACCCATTATCTATCAAAGTCAAGAAAGTATTTAATGCTTCTACATATTTGTATGCAATATAATTTACATATTCAATAAACATTCAATTAAATAGTTAATAATTTACTTTAATAATTAATACATTAATTACTTATACTAGTGTACATGGGTAGGGTATGTGTGCGTAGCTAGTGGACACATATATCATGCATGTACTAATGATAAACAATCATTGCTTCTAGTGAATTGTTCCTATATGATCACCAAGACATGTAGGACAACAAATCAAGTAATGCATCATTTAATAATCTTAATGAACTAAATTACACCAATTCATCAATAACTCATTGTCACACTTAAAATATCACTAGGAAATAAAATAGGGTTTTAAACATGGTAGAAACCAAGTGAGTAAACAATAGTGGCATCTCTAATCCCCAATGGGTATTCTCAACTAACATCGAAGCATCCTTCCTTCCTACCCTCATTCCATCTTCCATCCTATCCTTTCCTCTGTTGGACTAAGATGGAGCGTCACTATATTGACCTAACTCCAAATAGAACTCGTAAGCGGAAGTGTCATACATCTCGATTAAGCTTCCCCAACAGGCAACTAACATTCGTCATCACACATCTAGGGGAGCGTGACTTCACACAAACCTCCCACGACTCTAGGTTTCAGAGGATAAATGGTGGGAAATACCTCCACCCCTCCTCATAGAACTAGGGTCAACACCCTACATCAAGCCACACTATGAAACTATTGTTCTTAGAGTCACTTCATCAAACATCCACTCTGGGTAAGTTGTGCATCCTGTCAAAACCACACTTACCATAGATCATAGTAATATTTCAAATCATAAATTAGATAGTAAGTACAACTTATAGCATACAATATCTTCTTGATGTCTACAACATCCCAATTACCTCAATACTATAGTCATTTGTCTATCACATAACTCATCATCCTATAGGTTAGTTCACCAATAACACATATTGATGCAGATACATCCCAAATTTATATAAGAATCCATATTTGCATTGACGCTCAATTAAGAAATGCATTCATATTTACATCATGCATTGCATCTATTATACATTCACAACATAACTTGAATTGGTATACATGTACCAAACTTATCCATTTTAATTTTCATGTTTAAATAATCAAATAACTATCTTTGTCATGAGAATATATCATGTAACATACAAATAGGTCTTGAGGTACACGTCTCGATGTCTAATAAAGTCTAACTGACTCCAAACAAATGCTAAACTTTGAATTATTAATATTGGTAAACAACAATGTTCTAACTACCTAAGGTCAAAATATGGGGCGTTACATTAAACAACTCTATTTGTGTCATTGGAAATATATGTTTTGGATGTTCTTCATATTCATTTCATTCTATTCTTCATAGAAACACATCCCTTATATGTGGTGAAACACGAGATTCTTCCAACCAACAATTACGGGCCAATTCTTTAACATTTTCTGCAAGTCTATCTTTATAGGGTTGTCTAGAAATCACTGTCCAACAAGCCAATTCATCATTTACATCTATTTGGAAACAAAATTTTCTATGTTTGTACAAATTTTTTCTTGACGTTCCCATCGTTTTTTCAATGTGTCGTGTTAAACGATATTTTATATTGCTAGATGAAACAACTATTGTTTGTATCGATCTACGTGCAACACAGACATCTTTTCAAGATTTTCCAAAATATTTTAATACACTAGTTATATTGTTAAAGACATTCTGTGCCACCTTTGTATCCTTTGTCGACTTTTGAATACCCAATACTGATGTAGCTTCTTTAAAATTTCTTGACTTCATTAGACAAAGTAAAAGTTGAGTTTGTGTTGTTACTGATTCATCTTTGAAAAAGGTATTATACATATTCTTAGTTCAATATCTTATATAATGCTTAGCTTTTTTCTTCCCAAATTTTCTAGTATCAAAATTTTCTAATATTTCATCATCAATGTTGACAGATTCTCCTACATATTTCAATTTAAAGTTTATATTTAAAAACATAACATGAACATAAATTCACTAAATTATATATATTTGAGTGTTCATCTTGTATTATCTAAATTTCTGTACATACCTATAAGTGATTCGTCTTCTTCTTCAATTTCGGTTTCAACGTCTTCTTCGACACTATGAGATGAATCTATTTATGTAAATTTTGAAAAACATCAATTTGTAATTACAATCAATTATATTAAATTTACAATATTTTAAAATTTTGAATTCTATACTTTGAATTCCGTACTTTCTGAATACAATCCCAATGTGTGTCGTGTGCTCTATCATCATATGTGCATGCATACCTTGTTGAACTTCTTCTTGTCGAAAATCTCTATTGACATTATCATCGATTATTTCTTGAATATTTGCATGTTCTCATTTCTTTCTCCGATAAATCTCTTTCCTTTGTTCGATTTGGCGAGTATCATCTCGAGTGTGATCATATTTTCTCTTGTGCAAACTTTTGTTTCCCATGAATTTTATAGTTATCTATAAAATATATGTTCAACAAAGAATTCACCTTGAAAAAATGCTCAACATTTATCTTTCAACCTATAAATTGTTATTCCAATAAAAACTTGAACAAACATCAATTACCTTATTCAACAAAAACCAAAAATCGAAACTTTACCTTATTTAACATTACCTTATTTGAAACTTTGTTTAAGTTCTCTAGAAAACCACCATGTATTGATATTGATCCTCTGATTAAGCCTATGGAATAGAGGGAAGAAATAAAGAAAGAAAAGAATACGACTGCAATCAGTAATAGAAATGCCTTGAAATCCCTATCCCGTAGCTTATATTGGTTTGTCCATCCTATGAATTCTATTAAATGTGTTCGTCTGAAAGCCTATTTATATAATTTGGCGCGAAATGAAATAATACAACATGTCTTTTCATTTTTTCCGATGGACAAAATTCGCTCGACAATATTTCAGTCGAAAGAATGGGTTTTCGACCGAAAACCTTAGAAACCATTCAGTTTTGACAGTTTCAGTTAGATTTTTGTCTTTCGGCTAAAATATTAGTTTTTCGGTCGAAAGAGTATTTCGGCCGAAAAAAAGAATTTGGAATTGAAAACTAAAGCCAGAGAATTGCCCCAAGCTTAACTGAACTTCGGAGGTTGCGAACTTCTGCAAATACTAAGAATTTGGTTTCGAAAATGACACCATCATTTCCAAAATTGAATCTACTTTCAATTCTTATAATTTGTTTTCATTTTCTTTATTTTTATCTAATTTTATTTAATTAAAAAAAAAAACACTACATAATACTTTCAGCAGAAATTATGATTCGATGAAATGAAATATCTATATCTCTAAAAATATACAGTGAAAAAATTTAAAAAATATATATTCATAATCCTTAAACTGTTCTTTTCAAAAGGGTATATTTAAGTTTTAGTTTTAAGTAAAAATTAAGATAGATACAAGGTGTAGAAAAACATGTGTTTAAAATCTGCAACGTTTTCAGCTTGGTCAACTTCAAAAAATTCTAGAAATTATAATATTCATCCGTTAGATTCAAAATTATAGTCATAATACAATAGAGTCTCTGTAGATTGTTGTAGTATATTTTGTTTCTTAAAAATGTAAGTTTAATAATAGATATATTGTTGTAGAAAAAAGTAATTCATTATCATTCCTTTCATGCTTAAAAAGCATACTGTTAAACAATTGTCGAATTGACATATCAAATCGTGATAAATTTATTTTTTTAAATAGTCATTGGAAAGCTAACACAATTCTTCACAAGTTTTGTTTTTACTGTAAAGTGAAATTCTAAATTAAAAAAATACTTTTGTATTACGGAAGTTGAAGAACTTGTGAAAATACAGTTTTTTTTCTCATAAAACAAGCAAAAGTGTAACCCATCTTCATGATTTCACCTTATTCCTATTATATCTGTGCATTGGGAGCTCTGTAAACTAGAATGTAAATGGTTGCGTCAATTTGGATGAGATGTGATATTTGGTCCATTTGATCTACTCAAAGAATTTCCAACCATAAGTGAACAAGAAATATTCTTAATTTATATAGAAGTATGTCCAAATATAACTATCTGGACTTTGATGTGGTCAATATATGTCCACAATATAATTGTTATGCATCCACATACTTAATTTATACATAAGTGTGTCCACATATAATTAAGTGGACTTTGATCTGGTCAAGATTTGTCCACAATATAATTGTTATGCATTCACATACAATTAGTTAACTCAGACAAATATATTATCAATCGGGATGTGGGTTGATCGAATTTGTGTGGTGTGCGCATGAGAAAAGAAGAAAAAGGTTATGTAAAGTTTTCAAAGGAATTGAACTGAATATATATTAGATAGCTTTTGAATTGAATATAAAAGTATTATGAAAGGTTTAGTTGCGCAAGGAATTTTATTAGAGAAAACTAAATACAGAGAGGCAGGGTGGTGCACGGAAGAGGGTTGGTGTCCTCACTCTACATGTTGGTTCTCAATAGGATTGGTTTCCTTATCCCAGTGACAAGTTGGATCATGTCTGCAAGTTGGGGATTTCTTTTGAAGGTTGGAGTCTTCACCAAACTAGTGAGTTGGAGTTGGTTTTAATAGGTTGAAGTCTATTTTGAAATTTGTAGCTTGCAATGAGGATTGGATCCATCACCAAATTAGTAAGTGAGTTCTTACTGTAGATAGATTGAATTCTATAGATTGTATAAATTGGATCTTGCATCATGTATGGGTGTCCCTCTGAGGTCGTAGCTTGATATTGTAATGAATGAATTATAAAAGAACATCTTTTGTGGTTTTCTCCTGTGTGGGTTTCCATGTAAACTCTCTGTGTATTGTACATGGATTTATGTGATTGTTATAATTTAATGTATTAATTATGTGTTCTTAAAGTGTTAAATATTATAAAAAGTATAGAATACTGATTGAACCCCACCCCCCCCTCTTAGTACTTCTAAAGTTCCAACAACTTTACCTTGTTTTTGCAACACCATTTGATCTCCTCTATTTCCATAAGAACTACCATCAAGATCCTTTGAATTAGACTCTAAAGACTCTCTTCTACATATAGAACAACATATTTGTCCATTGAGAACAATGAAACTTCATTGTATGTTTAAGTGCCATGATACCAACCAATAGTTATTCACTTAAGCAACTCTCTTCCATCTCTAAACAAAAGTGTCTATGCTCCTTCATTCACTTGTAGGACTACTATATTGAACAAAATACTTGTTGATAAACAAACATACCTTTGGAATGAACACTTGTGCCACACAAATTGATTGGAAACTCGTTGTACTCTAAGGCCTAACATCAATTTGATTTTAAATACTAAGAAATTAGCCATCCTATTAAGATATTTCCATCTATTAAGACACCTAGGTAACAAATAGTTCTCTAGTAAAATATTCTAGATATAAGATGTATCCAAGCCAATCTTACATTCTTTACACCTACCAATCTAAGGACTTTTAGAACAACATTCATCAAATAGTATTTTATGAAGGAACAATTAGAGGGAATAAAATGTGTATCAAAATTTCCTTTTTTGCTACACAAATGCACACCTTACAAACAAGTCTAAGGAATGGTTTTTACAATACACAATATTTCCATACAAGAATAAAATAACATCAACACGAGATAATGATACCTATATATAATTGATTTCATGTTTTCCCTTCACCAACTAACCTACCCTTGTTCCCATTTATTTTTAAACCATTAATTACATGGGAGGGTTTCAATCTGATACATAGGTCCAGGGATGATTTTAGGGGATAAAGTTCACTCATGGGCTAATTTTCCATGGTTTTTCCAAAAACAAGATTCATTATTTTAAAAATGATTCACCCAAATTCTATAGGATAAAATTATTTTACTTCAAAAATCACCAAAAAATTATAAAAACTATATTAAATCCTTAGAAATTTGAATATTTTTACAAAAATATTGCCAATAATTTATAGTTGGCATATGAAGGATTAGTAATATTCTCCAAGGTTTCTACATTTTAAAATAAATTTCCATCCTTAAAATAATCCCTGCATAGGTCATGTTTTAATTTCCCCTTCCCCTACATGGACACCTCTCATCTTCTTAAATAGAGTAATCAACCACCTCTCTAATATTATTAATGCCCTGACATGGATTTGCGAGAAACATTCCTTGGAGCCCACAACTATGGAATCACCACTCAGTGTGTAGGTTTCAGGCCCCATTCTTAGATCTAAAGATAACAACTAGGGAATTTCACACTCGTACCTTGGAATCCTTTCACTTTGATTTTAGGATTTTCATGCCCATTATGCCTATAATTTACAGATATGCATTTTTCTTTAAGGATTATCATACATTTTATTTCATGACTTGGTTATATATGTTCTAACCAAAATAATAATTTGTTGTTGATAATATGGGTTGTTCACATGGCCAATCCTGGCTACATACAGAAGGAAAGGTGAGAGAGAACCTATTATCGAGGAATTATTGGGGAAGGAAGAAGAAGAGGAAGAAATAGATGTATTGAGTTTTTTGTACTATGACACCCTTTGTGTGATCAACAAGGATAACTCATTCCATTGGGGAGATATGTATTATATGTTTACCAACAAAACCTTCCCATAGCTACTAGAAGGTCATATATAACTAGATAGATATTGATCCATTAGGTGTTCTATACTTCACATAATATCCTTGGATTGAACAATGTTCCCTTGTGTTGAAGCAATATCATATATAATTAAACATACCAATGTAGAAGACATGTAGATAATCAATGCAAAAGGAAAAACTATTTGTTCCTTCCAATCATTAGTGCTCACACTTTGCTATCAATTTTCAACTGAAGAAATTTGACTAGATGAGGACTGGGTGAAGGGATTCCCACATAAACCCATAGAAATTATGAAGAATTGGTGGGTCATGGGAAAGAGATTCAAGATGAGAGCATTATATGACTATCCAACCAACCTACTTAGAGTTCTCTGCCAATATTTGGTAGAAATGTTGTGCAGACTATATGAAGAACCATATACTCAAAAATTTAGTCTATCAAGGGTGCCTCTGATACAATCCA
Organism: Picea glauca; assembly: GCA_000966675.3. Lineage (NCBI taxonomy): Eukaryota > Viridiplantae > Streptophyta > Pinopsida > Pinales > Pinaceae > Picea > Picea glauca. The sequence continues at coordinate 131,779 of JZKD02S0729965.1, read as the reverse complement.
TCACCACTACTGGATTAGTATTCAACTGGGCCAACATTTTCTCCTTTACACTTTTGGAGGAAATATCAGTAGAAAAACACATGGTTGTAAGGAAGTGCCCAAGTTTTAATATGGCATTTTATCTATTAGACATAATGTGCATAATCCATTCTTACCTAGAGATGGGTTGGGCCTAATAGTTGGGAAATATTCCCATCGATGTCTACTGAAAATACCTCTGGGAGAACAAATACCACTCAAACTACTACAATATCTATGCAAATTTTATTATTCCTCTGTTTCAAGTATTGTTCTATACCCATACACCTCGTATGAATGATAAAGTTATGGATACAATATATAGGGTATGGGATTGGTTCCCAATGGAGTGAAACATCTACATTAGAGTATATGGTTCCACCAAATTCCCTCACCTACTCCCCAAGTTTATTTCTGAAAAAATTGTTTTGTAGGAAATAACATACTAGAGACTTTTGGTAAATGGGGTAGGTGTAGCACTGAACAAAGAAAAAAATATGATTTGACAACCAATACTCCTCTGGGTTGATACTTATTATTTCATATACATCAAGGAGGCTCAGGTATAAGTCGACACCTTCACCACCCTCCGCTTTGGAGAAGAAATATTCCATGGGAACAACCCCTTGAGGACCATTAGCGAACACTACAAGTACATGTGGAATTATGAGTCTGAAGCATGGGAAGAAGAGGAAACTCATTAAAGAGTAAGGAATTATGATGAGGTTATTTTCAACAGTGGAGAAATATCCAAAAACAAAGGAAGAGTACAATACAAGAGAGAATCCATAGTTGTGGAAGAAGAAATAAAAAGTAAATTAGAATGAGAAAAAAAAGGCAAAGGATGAAGAAGAACAAAATAGAAGAGAGGAAAAGGTAGCAACACAAGAAGTGAAAATAGTGTAGAAAATAAAGGAATATAAAGAAGCATCGACATAATAAGAAAGGAAAACAAACGAGGAAGAAGAAATGAGTAAAGAAAGATCCCTCAAAGAACAATAAGAAAAGAGAAATATAGAAGAGGAAGAAATGAAGGGAAAAGAAGAAGAAAATAAGAAAGTACATAAAGAAACACAGGACACAAACCCAATGGACACCAACATACTAAGAACATCTCTAGTAATTCCTTTAACTATATGACACTTTCCATTATGATAACTGGTACTAGGGGCATTCATGGCATCCAAGGCACAAAAAGTGTCGAATATGAACTCCTTTAGATTTGATAAATATTCAAGAAGGATTGTCTAGAAAAGCATCAGAAGATTGCACATATACAAATTTGCTCCACTTTTAGTCACCATAGAGAATTTTGTGGTTGAGAATGTCATAGAAGATCCCTTTTCCATAGCTTCACCTAGCATGACTTTTACTCAAGTGTCCAATTATAAATTTTAGAACCTGATGTTAGATATCAAAGAGCATAAGGACATGATTAGGACCCCTGAAGAAGAAGTAAAATTATACAAGGGTGACAGAACTAACATCTAGGAGCTCAATATGAGTGTCGAAGACATAAGTAAAGAATTGTATAACTTGTTCAAACAAATGTATACTAGAGTGCAAGAGTTTCCAAAGAAAGTTGATAAAATCATAACATAATTGGACAAAACAAAGACCAAAAACATTGAACTTGTTGGGATTAGAATGGGCTTGGATGAGATGAGAAAATGGATAGAGGACAATTCATATTTACCCAATGTCCTCTAAAAAATGACCACCTAGAAAAATGATTTAAATTGTGCTTCCCTTTCTAACTGTTAACAAATAGGAGAAAAACATGAAAGGGATTTGAATAATTCCCTTGGTATATACAAAATTATCCCTAAATTTGTGAGTCGGGTGAATCGAGGCCATATGAACAAATGAATAAATAATCGTAATAGGTCATGCACTCCAGAGAGTTGGTTGTAGGGATCCCACAGACGACAACCAATTCTATAAGGAACACACATCTAATAAAACCCTCAAAGGTTCAAAGTTTAATTCACTCTTTCCTAGACACTCTAAAATGGGACATACAAACACCATTGTAAAACTTGGTAGCCCATGAAGTTTCTCTGGAATATCTATATTTTGATAGGATAATATTAATTTTAATTTATCATGAAGTATCGACAACATACATTAGAGATAAGGAAAAGGGGAAATCATGAACTAAAATTCAAGTTGCATATTTTAATCTTATTTTTGTAAAGTAGAAAGAAAATAAAATAGGGGAGATCAAGAGTTTGTAACTATTACTTGGGAATTCAATAAATCCCAAGAAATAGTTACCAAAATAAATTATATAAGCCAAAGAGTACCCACTTAGAAGGGGCCCTTTCATTCTGTAATGTTGGAGAACTATTTTTTTGAGAGTTTAAAAGGAGGAACCCCTTAGGGCCATTTTGATGCAGAGAAAACATTTTATAGCTAAGTTGACACCAAAAACATTGTATATTGTCCGGCACATTTAGGTGAAGGAATTTTGATGGATAGTGTTTTCTCTTGCAAAACAAATTGGCCTCTTGTAGCACGTTCCCTACCTAGAATATAAGCTACCCACCAACCTATAACTTAGTCCAAAATTGTTGTTGACTCCATTGAATACAAAGTTTCTTTTTCCTTGCAGGAAATACTACATTCTTTAGAGAAATACCTCCTACTCCTTTAGGTTATACTTCTTCAACCTTCGTCTATGAATATGATTCTAAATCTATTGAGGACACCTGAAGGAATCCCAATATGGTTGATAAACAAAACCCTATTCCTACAAGGATTTCACAGGGATATTTAAACATGTTTGGACTTCTACAGGACTTACCCAAACACCTCAAAAGGATTTTTCATAGATTTGAACCTCGCATGTCATTTACCTTAAAGGATCATATAAATTATTTCTACCTGGCAGTCATAGTTATGAATGTGGAATATGAATACATAGTCTATATGATCTTTTCATATACCTTTTAAAATAAGTCATCCACATGGTATTACAATTTTCCTATTGGATCGATACAAATATAGGATGATTTTGAAATGGATTTCCTTATAAAAAATGGGGAAGAGAAAACCTTCACAACCCTTCTTAGATAATTAGTTACCATCAAAATGGAAAAGAATGATAATATAAAATATTGTAACCAATGCTTCATGAATTTCCTCAATAAATTTCCCACTTATGTTGAACTTGCTAAAGCATTGACTATAGAGTACCATACCTCTTCCTTACATCCCTCTATTTCCATATTTGTTAAAATAACTCACAAAACAAATCTAGAAAAAAAAATTTAGGAAGAAAAGAGTGTAGAAAAGGAAATGTTGTCTCTAGGCAGTAATATGAGAAAATAAGATAACAAAGAAATGAGTAAGAAACCCTTGTTTCTGAGCAAACCACCAAAGAAGGAACCAACTAACCTAGATAGTGTTCTTAAGCTAGTCAAGAAATTATATAATGAGGTGGTTTAATTGGAGAAAAATGTTGGTGAAGTGTCATGTCATCACAAACCCTTCCAACCTTTTCACAAGAAAATGAATAACCATCCAAAAACACTTGAAGCCACAAATCATAACCTTAACCTAGATGAGTTCAACAAGGACAATTTATATTATTATACTCATACCAAACACTTTGAGAAAATGTAATGTACCCCAAATTTCAAAAATAAAAATAAAAAATTGTTAGGGAACATTAAAGTCCCTTGAATCTCCAACATTACTTGTGACACAAAGATAATCCTTTATATATATATATATATATATATATATATATATATATATTATTCCTTTATTGCATATGCATAGAAGTTTTACTTCTTTGTCATTATCCCTCTTAAAGGTCGAAGGAGATTTAAATTCCACTTGTCTCTTACTGTTATATTTCATCATAGCGTCATTATTGGATTAGAATCATACACTTATGTGTATTGAAGAATTTTGTGACCATGACTGTCATAGCCCTTATAATAACCACTAGGTCTATGCCAAGACATGTTATCCATATTAAATCATGTAATATACTACGTCATACAAGATATGAGCACTTTAAATCATGCACACAAAATCAACCCATTGCAGACATAATGTTGAGCTAGGAGACATAAGTCCTAAGAACTAGGATTCAATTTTACTCATAACAACATATTACTTTATCCTAGTGTAACAAAAATGTTTAAACAAGAGGAGAGAACAATGTACTTGTACTTAAACATTGGTAACCCTACTCGATTGTTAACATGGTCTTCTCGATATAGGGTTAGCTCTAGGATTAAACATAACCCAGCATTTAGGTTGTTCGAAAATCATTTTGTGGTGTATGAAAGGTCTTGTATGAGCCTACTTCATGCTAGCCTGTAGACATTTACTTCTAGCTGGCTCATTAAAGGTGAAGCATGTCTAGTACCCTCCAGAAATGACACTTTGGTGAAAATGCCCAATGTAGGCTTGCCACTTCCCTCGACTTCACATGGCAGAGGTAAGGGGAATACCAACCTATTTTACTCCTCTAGTGAAGGCCTCGAGGTAACCTTTGTTATTCATAGTTGCACCTTTAGTCCTGTAACACAATTTATCCTCTATGCAATATTCGACTAGTGATTTTTGTAAAGTTTGGCTCTAGTGAGCAATGGAAGGAGGCAATGCACATCCAGGGTTCTCTATGCGCAAGGGTGAGTAAACATTCTATTGCTTATGTTCTCTATGAGAAGTATCCTGTAAATGTAATCTTTGTCTGGTGCAATGTAAAATAATTTATAGGTTCCATGTACAAACCTCATGTTTCTTTTCTTTGTTTGACGATTGACAATGCATGACAGTTGCGCCTCCCTATGATTTTTCTTCCCAGGATTCCAATGTGTTTATGGTTCCATTTACAATTTAGGTGAAACACCTTTAGATGTAATGCTCGATTTTGAGGGTTATTCTGTTTTCTCTCGGTTGGTTGTCAGTATTAAAGCTTATAGTTGTTTGCGGTCCCTTCCCAATTAGATTGTGGCCCGAATCCTTATTATAAGTTAAACCCTCTGATATTTCTTATTTTCTTTTATTCACTGTCGAATCACTCTTAATATTACAATTTTGAATTCATCGAAAGATATCAAAGCTTACTATGCTGGTTGATGTTATTCATACTTGACTGTTGTTAACACTCTATAGGAAAATTTTGTATTTACATTCTGTACATGTATGGAAAAATTAACATGATCTTATTCATTTTGAAACTAGAAACACATTTGTTTCTATCCTTTTGTTGTAAAAATTTATTTGCTAGGATGAATCATGGTTTTTCCCATGACCACCTCAACAACATCTTTCACTTGATCTCTTGTCTGATACAATTATAAAATTAAACCATTTACAAAAGGGTTTTTCCTATGTTGACCACTCTACACTAACAAGAGAGAGGTATCCTTTTTTATGAACTATTATCCCCTAAGATTTTAATCATTCGTCACCTCATCTTCTGAATGTATGCAGAACGAAAAATTTTCGGGTTGGAACACATTTTGCATAGTTAGACTTTAACCTATGAATTGGGTTCTTACCATAAATTTTTATGCACTCATATTTTTTGTATTTTACCTTTCTGTAATGTTGTTTAATTTTAATGATCCCTCTATTGTGAATATACTCATGTCGCATCTTTTGTGCCTCTATGAATGATTATTAATTTAATAATTCCTTCACTATGATCGCTACCCCAAATCGAAAATACCAACTGTGTGATTATAGGGAATTAAATGATAGTTCTGTTTAATTGTTTACCTTGCCACAATCGACTCCTTTCGTTTATTTGTTCCTCTACATAGGTTTTGGAGATTCATATTTTGTACTTCCTGTTTGATCACTCTATGCATGGTCTATTTGAATGATATCTGCTTTCACTTCTTTTCTTACTGCCACTTCCTCAATTTTACAAGTGAAACATTCTATGCACATAGATATGAAAATTAATGATGGGCCCTTTCTGCTTTGTGAGGGTACCCATCAGTCGGTTTTGGGTCTACTCTTCCTCCTCCTGGATTGTGGACAGATTGTCTCACAGGGAACAAAAGGTGATCTGGTTTTCATTAGGACTCAAGCTAAGTTTTTTCCTTGGTTTATTCTATTGTTTAATTTCCATAGAATTAAAATGCTAGAAAGCTACTAAACCCTCGTTTTAATTATTTTGCAGGTTATGCAAGTCAGTGTAATTAGATGAATGAATCATCTTACCTCGAAAGGTATTCAAGTTCCATGTCCTTCCTTGACCAACCTATGCGCGCATTAATCTTCAACTAAATACAAAATTTTGTAGAGACTTTCCTAGGGTTCTGTTTACAACACATAAGAATGTGGATTTCTTGATCTATGGTACACTAACTGTAAAGTTTGAACAAGATTCATTTGAATACGATGATTATTTTTGCAAGACACTTTGTAGTCTATTGAATCACTATCTTTCTAGGGTAATAGAGAAAACAAAGAATATATTTGGACTATTAATCTTTCTACCTATTCTTTGCATGTTATCAAATTGATAAGAATATCATCTAAGATTATTCCCTATTGAACTATTTCTCCACAGTGTTTTGTCATGTATAGATTTGAATAGAAATCCAAATGCGTAATCTCAAAGGCCAATAGGCATCTAAACATAGATCTAATGTGTTTTTGTATGAACACCTATATGTGTGTGTGTGTGTGTGTGTGTGTGTGTGTGTGTGTGTGTGTGTGTACGACCATCGTATTTCAAATAAGAAAAATTTCAAGTATCATTCAACTGTGTTCATCCATAGTATAATATGGTTATACAGTACCTTAAGAAATGATTTACTTATGTATACACAGTTAACACATTCCTAACAATTAACGTAACCATAAATATACATTGACAAAGGAATACAAGCTAAGATACATATATGAAACTTGATGTTGGAATACAAATGGAAAAACCACATTCCACCCAACCATAGAATAGAACAACCAAGTTCACTTGTCCTGCTCACCCCCTAGCCTGACCATGAGTCCATAAGGGAAAACTGAATGATCCTCCTTAGCTATAGTCACCATCCACAGATCAAAAAAATCCTTTTCGTCACATTAAAAATGTTCATAACAACAAACATTTTTCTTTCCCCCCAACATATTAAGAAATGTCTTGCCTCCTCCATATGTTGTTAAAATATGCAAACTTGTGCCTAGTTATTTCCTTCCATCCTTGGGAAAATTCGCAGCTTTACAAATATCTGACTTTTAGGGGCTGCTAGTGGTCAAATTCCACTTCAACCACTTGTAAAAATCGTCTTTGAGGTAACTCAAACCTGTTCCCCACTCATAGATTCATGATCAGCTATTTTTAACCTGGTTGTTCCATTTGTCTTCCAACAATTAATTTTTTAAAAGTTTGTCTTACACATGTGTCAAAATAAAAGAGGATAGTTGGGCAAGTCAAATATATGTGCAACAGTCATCAAATAATTAATTACAAGAATCAAAATTCCAAATTCGGATTTGCCGTAAATGGAAAATAATTTCCAAATCCGAATGTTCCAAAAGAGAAAGTTTATTTCAAAGTTTACTTAGAATTTAATATTCTAAAATTTGAGGATATTACATCCTCTCCCCCTTAAGTACAACAATGTTCTCAGTGTTGATTCCTCTCCTGGAATATTGTTGGATAATATTTCAACAAATATTCCTCCAAGTCCCAAGTGGCCTCCTCAGGTAAAAAGTGCTTCCATTGCACTTTTACTTGGGCGATGGCTCTATTCCATAGTATTGTTTCTTTCCTGTCCAGAATGCGCAGAGGTTCCTCTTGGAACTTTCATTCTAGTTCCACCTGGACCATGTTCCAATCAATGATGTGAGTAGGATCATGAATATACCTTTTTAATAAGGAAACATGAAAACAATTATGAAATTTTAAGTTTGCAGGAAGTGCTAGTTGATATGCCACAGGTCTGATTCGAGTTAAAATATTGAAGGGGCCAAAAAACCTGGGCGCCAACTTTGAACAATTTCCTATCTTTAGAGAGATCCTCCTTGCTTTGAATTTCAGATACACATGGTCCCCAATTTGAAATTCCTGGTGTCTCCTTTTTAAATCTACGTAGATTTTCTGTTGGTTTTGGGCCTCCTTTAAATTATGTTGTACCCTTTTTACCATTTTCTCCATTTCTTGGAGAATTTTAGGTCCCATCATAAGCCTTTCAATTGGATTATCCTAGCTAATTAGGGTTGCGCATTTCCTTCCATATAATGCTTAGAAGGGACTCATATTGGTTGATGTATGATAGCCATTATTGTAAGAAAATTCAACTAAGTGTATGTAATCCTCCCAGCTAGTTGGTTTCTTTCTCACATACATTCATAACATGTCTTCCACAATCTAATTTATTCGTTCGGTTTTCCCATTTGTTTATGGATGGTATCTTGTGTTGAAATTCAGGTTAATATCCAATCCTGCAAACAATTCCTTCCAAAACTTTGACGTAAATTTGACATCTCTATCAGAGATCAACATCTTAGGAATTCCATGCAATCTAAATATTTCTTTCATAAAAATTTCAGAAATATTAATTTCTTTATAAGTAGATTTCATTGGTATAAAATGTGAAGATTTGCTAAGTTTATTAATCACTACCATAATCAAGTCATTTTTATTTTGAGTCTTGGGAAAACCTATGATGAAGTCCAACGAGATAATCTCCCACTTCCATTCTGGTATAGGTAGAGGCTGTAGCAGACCGACTAGATGCTGATGTTCAAACTTTACCTGTTGGCAATCTAAGCATTTAGATAAATATTTAGTTGTTTCACTCTTCATGTTAGGCCAATAAAATAATTTTCCTAAGGCTCTTACCATTTTCTGGTATCCTGGATGACCATAATATGGAATTTTGTGCAATTCATCAAGAATTGTTGATTTTAAATCAGTAGAATTAGGTACATACAGTGCATTTTTGAACCTTAGCAGTCCATTTTTATCTAAACTTAGATTTGTTTTCTTTAGTTTTTCTACATTTTTCTTGCAATTTTGTTGTTGTTTTGATGCACTTTTCGTCATTACTGCTTGCATATTTTATTCTTTGTTCAATGTCATTTTCTTCTTTTCTAACACTTATTTGATAAATTCTGTTAGTCTTCCAACTTAGATCATATGCAAATTTGTTTTCTTTACCTTTGATGTGTCATACATCGAAATCAAAATCACTTAAAAAGGCCAGCCATCTCGCTTGCCTAGCGTTGAGATCTAGTTGATTGAATAAAAACTTCACACCACTGTTGTCGGTTAGTAGCATAAACCTTCTCCCCATTAAATAATGTCACCATATTTTCAGAGAATGAATTATGGATTCTAAGTCCAAATCATGTGTAACGTAATTCCGTTCATGTTGTTTCGGTTTACGTGATTCGTAACAGGTGAAGTGTCCATCTTGTGTTAGGACACCTCCCAAGACTTCTTTTCTTGCATCCATGTAAACTGTAAAATCTTTATCGGGATCCACCACACTTAGGATAGGTGTTGTAGTTAACCATATTTTTAATTTATCAAAGTTGTCCTAACACTTTTGTGACCAAGTAAATCTTATTCCCTTCTTTTGTAGGGATGTAATTGGATACACAATATTAGAAAATCCTTTGATAAATATTCGTTAATAACTAATAATTCCCATGAATGATCTGATGTTTTATACATCCTTAGGTATATGCCATTCCATAATGTCTTTTATCTTTTCTAGATCAACTGCAATACCATCTTCGGATATCATGTGTCCTAGGTACTGTATCTTTCTTTGGTAGAAGTTGCACTTATCAAACTTCGCAAACAACTTATGTTTCTTTAAGGTCTGCAATACTATTCCCATATGTTCTTCATGTTATTCTTCCATTTTTTAGTAAACTAAAATATCATCGATAAACACCAACACAAATTTATCCAGATATTGACTGAATATATTATTCATCAAACACATAAAGGTTGTTGGTACATTAGTAAGACTGAACAGAATTACAACAAACTCATAGTGTCTGTAACATGTTCTAAATGTTGTTTTATTTATACCTTCGCCTTTTATTTTGACTTGATGATAACCAAACCTTAAATCTAACTTAGAGAAGATCCTTTCTCCTCCAACTTGGTCAAATAGGTCGTTAATTATGGGTAAAGGATGCTTATTCTTGATCGTCATCTTATTTAGTTGTTGATAGTCAATGCGCAGTCTCAAGGTACCATATTTATTTTTAATGAAGAGAACCGGTGCTCCCCAATATGAGACACTTGGTCTGATATATTATTTAGCTAGTAGTTCTTTCCGCTGAATTTTTAGTTTTGTTAATTCTGGTAGACTCGTTCTATAAGGTGCCTTAGATATTGGAGTAGATATAGGTAGTAGATAGATAGAGAAATCTATCTCTCTTATTGGAGGTAGTTCAGGTATTTTGTCCACAAATGCATCTCTAAACTCATGTAGGACTACAAAGTCCTCTAAACTGGTTTTGTTTTCCTTTTCTAACAGATTAGTTACCTGAACAACATAAAATTGGAAACCTTTGTTCATACATTTATTAAACTGCATGGTTGATATCTACCTAACTGAAATTGGTTTTCCGATCCCTTGTATCATCCTAACTGTGTTGTTTTCGTCTCTTCAAATAAGTGACTTTTTTTAACAATTTAATTTTACTTTATGTTTCTCTAACTAGTCCATTCCAGTGATTAAATCGTAAGATCCCAAAGGTAAATTTTTTATATCTAACTTTGTACTTTGACTGTCTATGCTGATTTCACATTCAAGAATAAAATCTCTTACCTTTCTCTTTGTCTCTGTTGCTAAATTTACTAACCAAGACTTAACATGCTTTACTTTCTTGAGCTTGTTTAATTTAACTAAACCAGGAGTAACATAACTCAGACTAGCTCCTGGGTAAATTAATATGGAAATGTGGTTATCATGAATCTTACCTTCAACATCCATGATAGTGGATTGATGATCAACTTTCCTGCCATCCACAACTGCATTAATTATGTGCAAGCTTCTTCCCATATCTCTTGTTGTCGAAGCTTCTTGTAGGTTATGGAGTGAAGTTCTTTCTGTGGAAATTAAGCATGGACAATTTCTCCTCAAGTGAGGTTCTCCACACTCCCAACATTTCAATGGTTCATTGGGGTTGTCCCAAATTTCTTAACTCCCAGGTTAACTGGTCTAACGCCTCCTTGAGTGCTCTAGGTTTTTGAATGATAGTCATTCTTTTGGAAACCTTTCACCATATTACGAAAATGGGGATGGTTGGAAGCCTTTCTTTCGTTGGTTCATTCTGTCCTATTTCTTTTCCTTCAATGCCTTGGGAATTTCAAACCTCTGTTTGTACTGATCATAGCATCCCTGAGCCTTTCTAAACACTTCATTTAAAGACTTTGGATTGTCAAATTCAATTCTATCTTTGTACGAATGTGGTAGACAACTTAAGAATCATTGTATCTTTACTTTTTCTTCTTTGATGTATGCTACAAATCTCAATAGTTCTAGAAATTTATTTATCATATCATCCATGGTCATTTTTCCAAGCCTTAGTTCGTATAATTCCTTACTTTTTCTTTCATAATAGATTTTTGAAAAATATTTCATCTTGAAATATTTTTTAAAATATGACCATTGCATTTGTTTCTCTTTCAATCCCTTAACCAATTTCAGGTCTTTCCACCAGATACTTACTTTTCCCTTCAAGTTGTAAATGACCATTCTGACTTTCATATTACTAGAGTAGTTGTAAATCTGAAAGTGTTTCTTTATAT
>JZKD02S0729965.1:87694-101320 GCA_000966675.3 Picea glauca | reverse complement strand
ACCCCTGGAGTCAACACTCCGCCAGGTGAACTTGTGGGAGACTAAGGGCTCTAAGGAATAAGGCCGCCTCCTTATTGCGCACCCCTTAGAATCATCGTGAGCGACTGTCGTAGTCTTCCCTCATGGCATCGTGGATCCTTTCGAACTAGGTAATCGTTAACCTACAGTTTGAGCCACGGCGGGAGTGCTAGTAGGCTGTGGAAAGGCTGTTGTCCACACCTCTCCCTCAACCTCTCTGGAAATCATGTGTGGCCCCTTTACTCCATATGTGAGTCTGGTCGGAAAGCTATCATCAGCCTGCATCATCAACCATCATGTCAGAACATCTCAACAACATATCGTCAATCAATAAATATCATGGTAACTAAATCAACTCAATATCACACTCCCTGATTCAATCCGGAGTCCAAGGGTTCCGTCGATGCCTCTGCATCCTCCAGGTCAAAAACCCTGCACACTCAACTAAACTGAGTCAATAGCACCTGTATAAAACAATAGTAAAAAATCATGTCATCAATCATAATGCATCATCATCAAGGATAAGTGGTTTATCATCATAAAAATCCAGATCACTTGCGAGCAAGTGTCCTAAAATAATAGGTTTTCTCAGTGCGCCAGAGAGGGATGTTACATACACCCCCTCTTGGTCTAAACTTCGTCCCGAAGTTTCTCAGTATAAATGCCGAAATAAAAGTACCACAGTATCATAAGTCTATCTATCAAACAAAAATGGAAACTATTGGCACATATCATATGCGTCCTCCCAGGTCGTCGAGTGCGGACTATAACTGTCCCACTGGACCTTGACCTGATCTACCCTTTGACGTCGTAATTGTTGAACGCGTTGATCTAAGATGCGGATTGGCTCAGTCGTGAGCGCTCCCTTGTTCGATACCTGCAAGGAACTCAGGTCAATCACGTGTGTAGGATCACTAATATAATGTCTCAAAATAGATACATGAAAACATCATGCATACACCTCAAAGAATCAGGCAAGGCTAGTCGATAGGCCACGGGCCCCTTTCTCTCCACAATCTTGAAAGGTCCCACGAACCTAGGAGAGATTTTATCTCCCTTTCCAAACTTTATCGAACTCTTATGCGGTTTAACCCGCAAGAAGACTCGATCGTCGACCTTGTAACTACGGTCGACTCGGTGCGCATCGGCATAACTCTTCTGTCGATCCTGCGCTTCCTTAATCCTTTGTCTTATGGTTTTCATTTTCTCTTCCATTTCTTGGATGGCTTCTGGTCCCACTAGGACCCTATCCTCAAGCCTAACCCAACTCAAGGGTGTATGACACAGTCGCCCATAAAGAAACTCAAAAGGCGCCATCTTAGTGGTGCTCTGGAAACTGTTGTTATAAGCGAATTCTACTAGTGGCAAGAATTCCTCCCAATGCTTTTGTTGGTCCATCACGTACATGTGTAGCATGTCTTCCAAGGTTTAGTTCATATGTTCTGTCTTTCTGTCCATCTCTGGGTGATACGCATTACTAAAATTAAGTTGGGTTCCCAAGGCCTCTTGGAAACTCGTCCAAAATCGTTCGGTAAACATCGATCCTCGATCGGATATAATCTTCTTAGGCACGCCATGCAACCTCACAATCTCACTGATGAAAACTCTCGCTATGTCAGGTGCCTGATACATTGTATGCACAGGAATAAAGTGAGCACTCTTCATCAGAGTGTCTACTACTACAAAAATTATGTCGTGTCTCCTTGCCGTCAGTGGCAATCCAACAATAAAATCCTTTGAAATAACTTCCCATTTTGATTCTGGAATGGCATGCGGTTGAAGTAATCCTACCGGGTGTCTATGTTGAGCCTTTACTTGCTGACACTTGAGACATCTAGACACAAAGTTGACTATGTCGTCCTTCATTCCCTTCCAGAAGAATATGGGTTTAAGATCTGCCCTCATCTTTGTCACTCCTGGGTGAGCCATGTAAACTTCTCTATGAGCCTCGCTCAGGATCAACATCCTCAACTCGTTGTTTGGCGGTACGTAAATCCGACCTCTAAACCTAAATAAACCATCACTATCAAATGAATATCCCTCATATCGTGGTACCATCATTGTGTTTTGTCCGATGAAATCCTCGACTTCTTTGTACCAGTCATCGTCACACTGTAAAGTGAGAATCTTCTCACGTAGATTCGTCTCAAGAGGCAACACCAAAAAGATGTGTGGCCTCTGACTCAAAGCATCTGCCACTCAGTTCACTGTTCCCTTTATGTAAGTAATCTCAAATTCGTACTCGCTAAGCAATTCCGACCAATGTCGTTGTCGCGCGTTCAGGTCGCTTTGCGTAAAAATGTGTTGTAGTCCACAATGATTAGTCTTTAATTCAAATCATCATCCAACAAGGTAGTGTCTCCATACCTTCAAGGCATAAACGATGGATAATAACTCCAAATCATGCGTTTCATAATTCTCCTCATCCCTTCTCAATTTTCTCGAAATGTAAGCAATCACTCGTCTGTCTTGCATAAAGACTCCGCCTAAACCTTCCTTGGATGCATCAGTGCATACCAAGAAGTCTGCATCCATGTCAGGGAATTTTAGTATCGGCGTTGTCGTCAACAACTCTTTAAGCCTCCGAAATTCTTCCGCGCATTTCTCTGTCCAAACAAACTTCTTGTTTTTCTTTTGCAATTCCGTGATCGGACTTGCTATCTTCGAAAATCCCTCGACAAACCGTCGATAGTATTCTGCTAAACCCATAAAGATACGCACTTTTGTGACATTTGTCGGGGCAGGCCATTCCATAATAGCCTCAACCTTGGTTGGATCCACGATGATACCTTCACCAGAGATGACATGCCTTAAGTAGTGAATCCTCGATTGATAAAAAGAGAATTTGGACAACTTCCCATATAATTTGTGCTCCCGCAAACACTGTAGTAAAAAGTGCAAGTTCTCGTCATGCTCCTCCGTCGTCCGAGAGTAGATCAAAATATTGTCAATGAATACTTAGACGAACTTGTCCAAGTACTCGCGAAACACCCCGTTCATCAAACTCATGAATACCCCTGGGGCGTTTGTCAATCCAAACGGTAAAACAGTAAACTCGTAATGTCCAAATCTTGTCTTAAAAGCGGTCTTAGGAACATCATCCTCCTTGATTCGTAACTGGTGATACCCTAATCGCAAATTGATCTTGGAGAACACCGTCACACCCTTCATTTGATCGAACAGATCATCAATTCTTGGCAAGGGATACTGATTCTTGATCGTAGCCTTGTTCAGTTGACGGTAGTCAATGCAAAGCCTACATGATCCCTCCTTCTTCCGAATGAAAATAACTGGTGCACCCCACGGTGACATACTAGGACGTATCAATCCCAGGTCCAACAACTCCTTCAATTTCATTTTCAACTCTTGCAACTCCGGGTTCGACACTCGATAAGGAGTTCTTGCTATAGGTTCAGTCCCCGGTTTCAGGTCTATGGTAAACTCCAATTCTCTTTCTGGCGGCATCCCAGGCAACTCCCCTGGAAATACGTCTGCAAACTCCTTCACCGCCGGAAGTTGTTCTAGACCTTCTGCTACCCCTTTTTCGTTTAGCGCAAGGATCGCATAAAGATTGCACCCCTTGCGCATACTCTTTCGTAACTATAAGGAAGAGACGAACTTCAGGGATACTCCTTGGTTCCGTCCTACAATCACCCGTCTCTGTCCTTCGTCATCGACCAAGATTAATCGTTTCGTCTTACAGTTGAGTATCGCCTCATGCGATTCCAACCAATCCATACCAATCATGACATCATAAGACCCTAATATCATGATGTACAAGTTGACCCTCGCGACAAACTCTCCTAGGTTAAGGGCACAACCCATAACCTTCCCTTTGACCTTTTGTTTGGCTCCCGAAGCCATCTCTACGAAGCTAAACTCGTCATGTTCGACTGCCTTTACCTTAATCCTTTTTATCACTGCACCATAAATAAAACTCTCAGTATCACCTGGGTCTATCAAAATACTAAGGGTCTGGTCAGTGACAGTACCTGTCATCTCAAGCACAGTCGACTGGTGCTCTGCCTGGTGGTTATTCACCACTGCATGAATCCGATGGGCCTTGCCCATATCTCCCATTGTAGCGGGTCTGGATGATCTGGATGCTCTGGTCCTCTCCACTGGACAATAACACTGGTAGTGGGGCTCCCCACACATCCAACACCCCTTCTTCGGCCCAGTAGTCCTGGTACCCAAAGTAGAAGATGACTGCCCACCGGCCTGGAACGCTGGTCTGTTCTGCTGAACAGGCCTAAATTGTTGCTGCTGCGGGCGACACTGCTGCTGGTGCTGTGTTCCTCGATAAGGTATTCGCTGCTGAGGTGGCAGTCGTCGAGGTGTAGTGAATGTGGATCCCCTCTGGAAACCACAATATCTCGACGTAGGCCTCGCTGGTGTCTGGTGCTGCAGTGTTCTAGATGAACCCCGTCCTGCAGGTCTCGCAGGAGTCCTGGTCTAACCCTCGCTAATAAGCTCCTCCTCTTCTATGAGGGCCTTTTGGATAGCGTCGTGCAAGGTTTCAGGCATCAGAATCCTAACCTTTTCACGCAGGCTGTCGTTAAGGCTAAACATGAATCGGTTGACCTTGAGCTTCTCAGTGTTCAGGTGCAGAGCATATCAGAGCAGCTCCATAAAATGTACCTCATACTCGGGCACCATACGACCTCCCTGTTGTAAAGAGTTGAACTCATTGAGCTCGCGCTCAATGAATTCCTCTGAAAGATACCTCTCTCAGAACCGTTCCTCAAATAGTTCCCATGACACGTCTTCGACGAACATGTTCAGTTGTGGTAGGAGCATCTTCCACCATAGAAGAGAGATCCCCTTCAGTTGAAATACCGCCATGTGGACCTTCATGTTGGAGGTATAATCACGAAGTGCAAAGAACATTTTCATATTCTCCAACCATGCCTCGGTGGCTGCGCCATCCGGGGCACCAAAGAACTCGGGAAATTTTAACTTCTCGAGTTCGCGGTGAATGCTACCTGTAACAGCTGGTGCGTGCGGTGGAACCTCAGCAGGTGCCGACACCCTGGCCTCATCTCTGTCCAATCTGTTGATCAGTGCCTCGGACATGCGCTGGAAATATCTCATCATCCTAACAACATCGGCAACTGCGATCTGCTCCTGTTCAAGGACTTGCTTGCCTCCCTGGGGGTTAGACCCCTCAGGCGTGGATGCTGCTGGAGGCGTCGTGCCTCCTCCCCTAGCACCCCGTTGTCTTCCTCTACGACGTCCTCTAACCATGATTACCTGCACACACACAATCATCTCAATCAGTAACAGAATAATCAAATACAATCATGTCAATGCAAGCCATAGTGAATCCCAAGTCACGGGTCGAACCTGGCTCTGATACCATATGTAACGTCCTCCTATTTACGACATAAACTCTGAGAATAGGTTCAAAAGTTTTTGTTTTTTTTTTGTTTAAGATGTGTGTGTGTGTGTATCAGTAACAAACACACTTAACCCTATGTCACCACTCGACAACCAACTAGACGCAACCACAATGTTCAACACAAGAAGACTGAAGGCACACAATGAGTAACTGCAACAATATACGACCATAGGCATAAGGCGCACAACACAAACATTAAGACATACTGGGGGTGCACAGTAAGAACACAGAGGGAGGAATCCATGGTGTTACGGCTACTATTTCTGCATAGCAAAGAAGGGCGTTTAGTCTTATGTCTTCTCGAAAGAAGATTAGACAGGATCCTGGCCGACTGCTCAGGCAGAAACTAGTAACCCGACCTAGGACAAGACGCAAGCAAGATGAACACAACAAGACAACCCCGACATATCCCAGTGACAACATCAATAAACGCCCCTAGACATAAGGCGTACAACTAGCAACTGGAAGCAGAAAACGACACCCGGTGTTAAGTATAGTACAGTCACAGATGGAAGAATCCAACAATAGAGTTTACTATTTCTGCACAGAAAAGCAGGGCTTTTAGTCTTATGTCTTCTCGAAAGAAGATTAGACAGGCTCCTGGCCGACTGCTCTGGCAGAAACTAGCAATCTATGTCAGGTGTGTCGCAAGAGTGGAAACCCTTCCTTTAAAGGGCCCGAGACTCTTGATACGGCATTGGATTCTTTCCATAGAAAAATCACACGCACATACATGCCTCCTAAGGCCACCAGGGGGGTGTCTACATCCCACCCGACAACAGTCCCAACCGACTAAGCTAAGAAACAACATCATCGATCCTCAAACTTCATTCCATCAAGTCTAACATCAATTAACCATGGAGCCACTTAAGTCTACCTCATCAGATAAATAATATAATACGACTAAAATAAGACTTCATCAACGATCATCAAGACGCGAAAGCATCTAAAAACCCACATATGTGACACAAATTTCATGGTGCAAGATCACTGACATACTAAATCTATCTAGCAGTGAAAAAAGTCAAAGAAAATTTTTCCTTAATTCCAGGTGCACGATTTAATCAATCATCATAATCAAGAATCCATTCATCATTTTAGATCTAGGAGTCTCCTTTATAATCAACGCATACCTCATGCTAGAGAAACCATGACTACATTTATTATAAACTTTACATCATTAAAGTTTATATATCATTATATACCTTACATCATACATCAATATAAACTTGATACATTCCATTAAAATGACCAGGACCTTACATGTTACTTGTCATCAATAAAAAGGAATCTACCCTAACCTTCGCATACATAGTCATATCCCACCTTTCTATTTTAAATACATTTTAATTAAAAAGGACAAAGGATCTACATTTTATTTCTTATTATTCACAATGGATCTAGCATGCTAACCGTGCAATAAAACTACAATGACTAATCATAACCACATCACTTTCTAGATTATAATACCCTTGCAACAAACATTCATATTACAAGATAATGGCAACTCTAAAATCAAGTCTGGTCACAAGCCCATCAAACATGTCAAAAATCAGTTATCCTTTAGGTTCAATCTACGTCGAGCTTTAAACAACATAAGCACAATTTGAATTACTATTTCAACTGGGTATTATCTCATCAATTAGTCATTCAATTTGTGGGGTTATAATGATCTATTTTTTTTTTTAAATCAATAATAATATGAGCATGTATACAGCAAAATGCTTAGGACCAGATTTGTGTACCTCTTAACAATGTATAAGGAAATATACCAATAATAATGATCTATTTATCTTTAAAGGATCTATACAACAATAGTCTACACATCATTATGTATCTCTTAATAATGATCCCTTTTTAAATCAATACACATATTTGAACTGGTCATATTATCGATTTTTTTTTTTTAAATCAATAACAATATTTAAACGAGTCCTAATACCCAAATATTAAGTAAGGCCAGGGATAAGGGCGTGGAGGAAGGGTTGTCCATAACTATTAGACTTGGCCAAGTGTCAATAGTTTAGCCCGTTGTCAAAATACAGGTGGCTGTACCCAGGAATTAAATTTAGGGAGCAGAGTTTGATGCAACCAGTTACACAAATCCCGGGGAAAGGTGGAAACAACACGACTTAAGGGTTTCCCGGCTGCAGTGGAGGAAATCGTAGCTGAGTCAGCCACCCAAGGGATTTAATGCGCCATGCACACCAGGTGGACTGCCAACGCACGTTGCATGATTCAGAGGATTTTTCTTTTTGTTTTTCAAAATAACTTCCATTCAAGATCACTCACAGAACCGTCCCAACGAATATATGCAAAGGGGAGATGTGCCCCTCGCCTTAACAATCTGTGACAGCGCAAGCTTACTGCCCCCGCTGGGAACACGGTGACCGTAAATTATACAGAGCGCAAAACAAATCCGCGCCGACACAGAATGTGAAGGGTGCACCAGGAACCCACACGGATTGGTGATAAAGGAAAAGAGTAATACCAGGGGCTGGCTCTGTGGAATCACAGGTGCAACAGGAAATCCGAGTCTCTCCAAGAGCATCGTGCAGCTAAGACTACACGAATTTGAGGGCATTAAGGAAATAGATGGAACAACGCAGCACACATGAGGGTAAGGCTGCCAATGGGAGGAACGCCAGCAAGTGAACGGATTCAACCATGGAATCCTCCACCTCACCTCCTAGACTGGATTGATAACCTCACTTAACAACTAAACCTCCGGGTGATCTGAAAAAGAAGGTCGTTCATTTGTTTACTTTAAATCCTTTTATGGTAACCATCAGGGACTGTCGTGGTGCAGCAGTTCCCCTGGTTTTTATTCAAATCGTTACACAGTAAATCCTAAGCATCAAGTGAAAGCCATATACTAACAGGAGTCAATTCAGGATCGACTAAGGAACATCCAGCCACACGTTATATAATTTAGATCACACAGCAAGGATTTGAAAAAGAAAAAAACATAGAGTCCCAGGTCAAGAAGTATGCATCCGCAAAGATACTCCCCTTAGTCGCAAAGGTGTTATCTCAATAGAGCAGGGATTTTACCCCTCATTGCAACGATCAAAACTTCCCTAACAATGTCGCGATCAGAAATTCTATTAACAATCTTCCATTTAAATTAAAATGTCAACTTCCAGCATTATGAGGTTCCATCAATAATACAGTGAACTGAAAATTCCGACAATACTTCCCTTCTAAACGCAACACTCATCTCCAGCCATGAGCAATTCAAACTAATTTCAGACTGAATAATAAGAATTTTATCTAATCCATTTTTCAATCAACAAGCCAACCAAGCATAAGTCTTAAGCAAATTTACTCTATAAAGTTAAAGGTTGTACCGTTGCCTTTCCTGCTCCAAGAATTGTTCGCGCGCTCCGTTGATGTCCCGTGCTCCTTGCCACTCCTGCTTGACGACCACAGAATGCTCACCGGTACCTCCCAGCCAATCGCTAGGGGTACTCTGCTTCCCCCTTAGCCCCCCGAGCCGCAAAGGGGCCACACAAAATCCAAATATAATACTAGCTTCTCAGCCCACCTCCAAGGTTGAGCTACCACTCCAATACATCTGAGATAAACCCAACTCCTCACAAGAAATCCGTCAAGCCACAATCCGACAACGTAAAGTTATGCTCACCGTTCATCCCCCTTCTCCCTTCTTTTCCCCTTCTTTTATAGAAATTTGAGACCCACCTACTTTCCTAAATCATTATTAATTAAATTTTTTATGACAAACCTTTAAAAATACACTGTTGTCCAAGTGTCACTCATCCCTACGGTTCTCCAAAAATTCATTTCTTTTTAATAATTAAAAGACTCAATTCCCTCACCCCCCCTTTAATTGCTCCTAAAATTTCTCCTAGGGTTCCTAGATCCCCTCTCAAGCTCTTAATAACTTTCCTAAAATGAAGTTTCTGATTTTTAGTAACTCCTTAAATGTTGATTCCTTTTCTCTTTTTACCCTATGTTTCCTACTTTCCAATATTAAGTTTGCTTTAATACAAGTTTCCTTATTTCTATTAATTGTTCCTTTCCTCTCTTTTTTTGTTTATTTATTTATTTTTATTTATTTTTTTATTGTTTTTAAAACCCAAAATGATAAAGCACTTATTAATCTTTTCATTGTATTTGTAAAATCCTAGCTTTTATACTCCCACACTTTAATAATTTTAATTCTTCTTTATAATTTAAAAGCCATGGGTTTCAATTAATTTATCTCCCTCATTACTTTACCCCCTTTACTTTTAAGCATAAGAAGCCTTTAATTAACACCTAGGAGGGTTTTAGTTTACGCCCTTATGGTCATTTTTGTAGGATCTTTTCTTAGGGCTTGTCAAAATTTATCTTAGAGATGTTTTAATCTAGGTTTAGATTTGAACTGGACGACAATTAATCAGGGGAGGCGTTGTAAGAGTTTATCAGGCATTAAGGTCTTAGGGTCATCTAGGTTGTCTCATCATCATCACCAATGCGACGTGCCCTTCAGGACGCACTACGTGCTCCATGGTGACACTCGCCTTGTTTGATTCTATTGTGTGACGTGCCCTTCATGATGCACCACGTGCTCTAAGGGCGCCACTCACCAACTTGTGTTTCTTTTGCGCGACATGCCCTTCAGGATGCACCACGTGCTCCAAGGGTGGCACTCGCCAACTTGACGGATTGGTAGACATCCATAACCCCTGGAGGCAACACTCCGCCAAGTGAACTTGTGGGAGACTAAGGGCTCTAAGGAATAAGGCCCCCGCCTTATTGCGCGCCCCTTAGAATCATCGCGAGCGACTGTCACAGTCTGCCCTCACAGCATCATGGTTCCTTTCGAACTAGGTAATCGTTAACCTACAGTTCGAGCCACGGCGAGAGTGCTAGTAGGCTGTGGCAGGGCTGCTATCCACACCTCTCCCTCAACCTCTCTGGAAATCATGTGTGGCCCCTTTACTCCATATGTGAGTCTGGTCGGTAAGCTATCATTAGCCTGCATCATCAACCATCATGTCAGAACATGTCAACAACATATCATCAATCAATAAATATCATGGTAACTAAATCAACTCAATATCACACTCCCTGACTCAATCCAGAGTCTAAGGGTTCCGTCGATGCCTCTACATCCTCCAGGTCAAAAACCCTGCACACTTAAATAAACTGAGTTAATATCACCTGTATACAACAATAGTAAAAAATCATGTCATCAATCATAATGCATCATCATCAAGGATAAGTGGTTTATCATCATAAAAATCCAGATCACTTGCGAGAAAGTGTCCTCAAGTAATAGGTTTTCTCAGTGCGCCAGAGTGGGATGTTAGATACACCCCCTCTTGGTCTAAAATTCATCCTGAAGTTTCTCAATATAAATGCTGAAATAAAAGTACCACAGTATCATAAGTCTATCTATCAAACAAAAATGGAAACTGTTGGCGCATATCATATGCGTCCTCCCAGGTCGTTGAGTGCGGACTATAACTGTCCCACTGGACCTTGACCTGATCTACCATTCAACGTCATAACTGTCGAATGTGATGATCTAAGATGCGGACTGGCTCAGCCGTGAGCGCTCCCTCGTCCGATACCTGCAAGGAACTCATGTCAATCACGTGTGTTGGATCACTAATATAATGTCTCAAAACAGATACATGAAAAACATCGTGCATGCACCTCAAAGAATCAGGCAAGGCTAGTTGATAGGCCATGAGCCCCTTTCTCGCCATAATATCGAAAGGTCCCATGAACCTAGGAGAGAGTTTATCTCCCTTTCCAAAATTTATTGAACTCTTATGCGGTTTCACCCACAAGAAGACTCGATCCCCGACCTCGTAACTACGGTCGACTCGGTGCGCATCGGCATAACTCTTCTGCCGATCCTGCGCTTCCTTAATCCTTTGTCTTATGGTTTTCATTTGCTCTTCCATTTCTTGGATGGCTTCTGGTCCCACTAGGATTCTATCCTCAAGCCGATCCCAACTCAAGGGCGTCCGACACGGTCGCCCATAAAGAAAATCAAAAGGCGCCATCTTAATGGTGCTCTGGTAACTGTTGTTATAAGCGAATTCTACTAGTGGCAAGAATTCCTCCCAACGCTTTTGTTGGTCCATCACGTACAACATGTCTTCCAAGGTTTGGTTCATAAGTTCTGTCTATCCGTCCGTCTCTGGGTGATACGCAGTACTAAAATTAAGTTGGGTTCCCAAGGCCTCTTGAAAACTCGTCCAAAATCGTTCAGTAAACACCGATCCTCGATTGGATATAATCTTCTTAGGAATTCCATGCAGCCTCACAATCTCACTGATGAAAACTCTCACTATGTCAGGCGCCTGATACATTGTATGCATAGGAATAAAGTGAGCACTCTTCGTCAGAGTGTCTACTACTACAAAAATCGAGTCGTGTCTCCTTGCCGTCATTGGAAATCCAACAATAAAATCCATCGAAATAACTTCCCATTTTGATTCCAGAATGGCATGCGGTTGAAGTAATCCTACCGGGTGTCTATGTTCATCCTTTACTTGCTGACACTCGAGACATCTAGCCACAAAGTTGACTATGTCGTCCTTCATTCCCTTCCAGAAGAATAAGGGTTTAAGATCTACCCTCATCTTCGTAACTCCTGGGTGAGCCATGTAAACTGCTCTATGAGCCTCGCTTAGGATCAACATCCTCAACTCGTCATTTGGCGATACGTAAATCCGACCTCTAAACCTCAATAAACCATCACTATCAAATGAATATCCCTCATATTGTGGTACCATCATTGTGTTTTGTCCGCTGAAATCCTCGACTTTTTTGTACCAATCATCGTCATGTTGTAAAGTGAGAATATTCTCACGTAGATTCATCTGAAGAGGCAAGACCGAAAAGATGTGTGGCATACGAGTCAAAGCATTCACCACTTGGTTCACTGTTCCCTTTATGTAAGTAATCTTGAAGTCGTACTTGCTAAGAAATTCCGACCAATGTCGTTGTCGGGCGTTCAGGTCGCTTTGCGTAAAAATGTGTTGTAGTCCACAATGATCAGTCTTTAATTCAAATCTTCGTCCAACAAGGTAGTGTCTCCATACCTTCAAGGCATAAATGATGGCTAATAAATCCAAATCATGCATTGCGTAATTCTCCTCATGCCTTCTCAGTTTTCTCGAAATGTAAGCAATCACTCCTCCGTCTTGCATCAAGACTCCGCCTAAACCTTCCTTGGATGCGTCAGTGCATACCAAGAAGTCTGCATCCATGTCAGGGACTTTTAGTATCGGCGCTGTCGTCAACAACTCTTTAAGCCTCCAAAATTCTTCCGCGCATTAGGCTGTCCAAACAAACTTCTTGTTTTTCTTCTGCAATTCCATGATCGGACTTGCTATCTTAGAAAATCCCTCGACAAACCATCGATAGTATCCTACTAAAGCCATAAAGCTACGCACTTCTGTGACATTTGTCGGCGCAGGCCATTCCATAATAGCCTCAACCTTGGCTGGATCCATGGCGATACCTTTGCCGGAGATGACATGCCCTAAGTAGTGAATCCTCGATTGATAAAAAGAGCATTTGGACAACTTCCCATATAATTTCTACTCTCGTAAACATTGTAGTACCAAGCGCAAGTGCTCGTCATGCTCCTCCGTCGTCCGAGAGTAGATCAAAATATCATCAATGAATACTTGGATGAACTTGTCCAAGTACTCATGGAACACCTCATTCATCAAACTCATGAATACGCCTGGGGCGTTTGTCAATCCAAACGGTAAAACAGTAAACTCGTAATGTCCAAATCTTGTCTTAAAAGAGGTCTTAGGGATGTCATCCTCCTTGATCGGTAATTGGTGATACCCTGATTGCAAATCGATCTTGGAGAACACCGTCGCACCCTTCATTTGATCGAACAGATCATCACTTCTCGGCAAGGGATATTGATTCTTGATTGTAGACTTGTTCATTTGACGGTAGTCAATGCAAATCCTCCACGATCCCTCCTTCTTCCGAATGAAAATAACTGGTGCACCCCTGATCCGGATTTATGTAGGAACACAATGAAATATAGAAATACACATAAACGCAGAGATGCAGCAGAAATAAGACTTCATTTCATTAATAGCAAATGACTGAAATATGCTTACAGACATAATGTAAATAAACTAGCTAAGGCGCTGGTAGCTTATCTCTGAGAAGAGATGTGGCTGCTACTCGCATCCATGAGAAGATGGTTACAA
>JZKD02S0729965.1:36188-68083 GCA_000966675.3 Picea glauca | reverse complement strand
GATGCACCACGTGCTCCAAGGGTGCCACTCGCCAACTTGTGTTTCTTTTGTGAGACGTTCCCTTCGGGATGCACCATGTGCTTCAAGGGTGCCACTCGTCGACTTGACAGATTGGTAGAAATCTATAACCCCTAGAGTCAACACTCCGCCAGGTGAACTTGTGGGAGACTAAGGGATCTAAGGAATAAGGCCCCCGCCTTATTGCATGCCCCTTAGAATCATCGCGAGCAACTGTCGCAGTCTTCCCTCATGGCATCATGGATCCTTTTGAACTAGGTAATCATTAACCTACAGTTCGAGCCACGATGGGAGTGCTAGTAGGATGTGGCAGGGCTGCTGTCCACACCTCTCCCTCAACCTCTCTGGAAATCATGTGTGTCCCCTTTACTCCATATGTGAGTCTGGTCGGAAAGTTATCGTTAGCCTGCATCATCAAGCATCATGTCAGAACATGTCAACAACATATCATCAATCAATAAATATCATGGTAACTAAATCAACTCAATATCACACTCCCTGACTCAATCCGGAGTCCAAGGGTTCAGTCGATGCCTCTGCATCCTCCAGATCGAAAACCCTGCACACACAAATAAACTGAGTCAATAGAACTTGTATACAACAATAGTAAAACATCATGTCATGAATCATAACACATCATCATCAAGGATAAGTGGTTTATCATCATAAAAATCCAGATCACTTGCAAGCAAGTGTCCTCAAATAATAGGTTTTCTCAGTGCACCAGAGAAGGATGTTACAGTATCTCATGTAGTGTCGCATGTTAAGTTCCCATCTAGAGTACTAATCAAAACTTTATAGCCCTTAAGACGCTTTCATAAGTCCCTAACGGGTTCTAGAGCTTCCTTGTGTATTTGTTTTTCTTTTGGGTCAAAGTTATAGAAAGTTACAGTACTCATGGAGACATGCATGCTTGTTTCATATGAAGGTCTATGAAGTCGAAGCGTTCTTATAGATATTTCTTGGTTGAAGCATTAATTTTGTTTAATATTGAAACTATCATTATTATTCTTTAAAGGATTGGGAACCGAGATCTAATGATGGGGCTTTGTGTTTACGAGGGTACCCATCAGAAATCCTTGGACCATCCTCCCCTCGACCTGGGATGTTTATACGACCAGATACGATAGAGGAAAAGACTCCAGTTCTCCCACCATGATTTGAGTACCACATTTCATTAAACTCTTCCTATCATTCATTATTCTATTAAAAGTTATGTCCATTCTTCTTTTATTATACAATACTAATGTAACTTGAAAAAAATTACTTGTAGGGACTTCGACCATGTATATATTCGGGTGCAGACTCCTGGTCAAAAGCTCAAAAGGTATTTGGGTTTTAATTTGTTACTCTTAAAGAGTACCCTAGGTGTTTTTCTTCCTTTTTCTGATATAATTTTAAGTCAGAAGGGTGAGTGTCATGAAGAGCAGAGTCTATTCAAGGGATAGCTCGGCCTTGTATCTCTGTATTTTAAGTTCAACGGTCATAAGGGATTTTTACCTTATTAATGTATATTTGGATGAATTAACATGTGGTTAACTTTTATATGTTGAGTATTCAATTTTAGGGAAATACGAATAGTGACTTCTGTCGAGAAATTTGCTCTCATAATGAACAATTCTAGAAAAATATATCAACATAATTCTAAGGATAGTTATTCTGTATTGATTTTTCTTCTTGGATCTTATGGAAACTAATCTCATCGATTTTCTAGTTTTAATCCTGTACCCTTTACTCTTTCACACTATGTTCTGATTTGTATTTTACTATCTATTATATTTACAGTCTGAATTACAATCGTGCAATGTAAGGAAAGGAACTTATGTTTTCTTTTAGGGGATTTATATATGGACCAAAAACAGACTCCTCGAAAAGGAGAAAAACTCGAATATCAGACCTTTATATAGATCTGAATATATATATCGATATTTTATGTATGGATTGTTGGCATGTTTTACAGGCAATGTATTCTTGTCATTGATGGCAAGATCAGAGTATGCATTGATGCAAAAATAGGGACAAAGTAAGCTCAGGAGGAATTAGTGCAGAGTCGAACGCAGTGCGAAGGTGTGCTTGTTTATTTGATGGAAAACAAGTAGGCAACAAAGAGTAGCAATGAAACGATGATCAAATGGAAATATCGAAGTGTCGGTCAAACTCCATTTCGGATTTTCGACTACCAGGATTTCGGATACCGAGAATTGGAGATGTCAAGAACTCCCACTACAGGAGTCCCGAAGTCGCGAAATGAAAAATCGCAATATAGCCTGAACTGTTGGATCAAGGAAAAATATGGACCATCAATCCAAGAAGAATACATGGTGAAAGATCATGCTTTTGCTGACTGAAAAGTCAAACGAATGAAATGATCCAACCTTTCAACTCACGAAGTCCCGAAATGTGAAACCCTGAAATCCCGAAACAGGCACCCCAATTAAGACTCCATTTCGAAGTTTTGGTTACCGAGAGATGGGGAAGTCAAGAGTCGAGACTCTCCAACATAGGAGTCTTGAAGTCGCGAAATGGGAAACCCCGAAATCGTGAAATAGGCGCAACGACGAAGTTTTGGCTACCGGAGTTTCAGATACTGGGAGATAGAGATGTCACAGACTCTCGTTATCATGAGTCCTGAAGTGTCAAAATGTGAAATCCTGAAAACCTGAAAAAGGTGCATCACTCGGAGTTTTGGATATCGGGAGATGGAGATGACAAGGACCCTTCATCAACATGAGTCCTGAAATCGCGAAACACAAAATGAAGAAATGATCTAAGCCATTGGATCGAGGAAATCATGGACCGTTGATCCGAATCCATATTGGAGTATCGGATATCGGGATTTCGGATACCGGGAGGTTGAGAAGTCAAGAGTCAGGACACTACATCATAGGAGTCCCGAAATCACGAAACCCCAAGTCGTGAAATGATAAAGACTCCATACTAGAGTTTCATATACCGAGTGTAGGAGGAGTCAAGAGTGAAGACTCTTCATCACAGGAGTTCTGAAATTGCGAAACCCGAAGTTGCGAAATGTCACAGACAAGCTCCATTTCGGAGTTTTGAGCACCGCAACATGGAGAGTCAAGAAACTTTCACCATAGGAATAATGAGATGCTGATTCACCAAAATGAAAAATGGAGGAGTACCGGACCGTTGATCTAACTCCATTTCAGAGTTTTGGATACTAGGAGTTGAAGGGTCAAATCACTTCACCACCAAGACTGTCGAAATGCCAAAATGCCGAAATGCGAAATTGCGAAATGCAGTTTCGACTAAGGCTAAGGTCATAGTCGTTGGTCACATCGGTGGAAGATGGGGGAAGGATTTAGTGAAGAAAATCTCCTTTTCAAAGTTTCAGGGGTTAGGAAATGGAGAGTACTAAAATACTCCACCGCAGTGATACCGAAATACCAAAGAATGAAATGCCGAAATGAACGCAAGATTTAGAGAAGTTAATATAATGGTGCAGATGAACCTAAAGAAGATCGGAGGGCTACTGTAGGACTTCTTAGTGTAACTTCTAGAAACCACTAATGGTTTCTACCAGAGGACGCGAAGAGGCTTCTGTGTGATTTCCAGAGGAGATGAAGGGTCAAAAAGAATTTTCCAGTAGGAGAAAATATTGTTCATGGAGGCTATTGACAGATGGAATGAGCATTGGAGCCTGTAATTGCAACAAAGTAGTTGAGATTGACTGTAACAGAAGATGAAGAATCTTAACTCGTGGTGATGTGAAGTAACTTGATCATGACACCCAATGATGATGGACACATGGGATTAACAAATAGAGAAGCTGAAGAGTTGCGATGATGAAAAGGCATAGCATTTGACATGTAGAGGATGCATAACCATGGGAGACAAAGGATGCACAGTATGCACAGGGAGTATAAGAATGTGGAGAAAAGAAGAGATGTGGGGTTTTTCTTGTTGCGAGTGATGCATGGGTGAAGAAGGAGGTGAGGTGCAACAACTGAGATGGATAGAAGACTAAAGGTGCATTGAATGGGAATTGCACAGAGAGAACCAAAGGCAGAAGAACAGAAAGTGTAATGGATGCGTGCAAGAAGACAATGAGGCAGACAGAGCAGCAAAATCTTGTTGAATAGTGATGACACTGGTAAGCTTTTGTTGAACATTATATCACTGTAATAAGTTTCAGTAACACATATTCATAAATTAGGGTGGTAGGGAGGTGCTAGGGCTGACTGGTTTCCTCAGAGGTTTAAGTGGGTGCTTCAACACAGGGAGTTGTAGCTTCCTTCTAGTTGGTGCTAGAGAAACCAGGGAGTTGGTGATTCCTTCTAGCTGGTGCTAGAGAAACCAGGGAGTTGGTGCTTCTTTCTAGTGGGTGCTAGAGAAAACAAAGAGTTGGTGCTCTCAACAAGTTGCAGCTTGAAAAAATAGAGGTTGTAGCCTCACAATGAGTTGGTGCTCATATGTATGATAATTTAAAGAATGTAAATATTACTTATCATATAAAGAAGAAGAGGTTTTTACCCTTTATCGGTTTCCTCGGGAAATATATGTCTCTGTGTATCTTATATATGTGACTGATGCTGAATGTCCCATTGCTTATTTACCTGCATTATTGTGATCATCATTGAGTGCCTTGTAAAGAATTTAAAAGAAGCATAATTGTTTAAGCATGGTAACAACTGATTCACCCCCCCTGCCTCTCAGTTGTCCAACATGGATATGTTACTCTATAAGATTGTTCAATATTGTATTCTTGTATTGATAGTCCAAGCTTGTCTTAGGCTACTTCGATAAATGGTGAGGACTATGACTCTGTATAATTATTCATATTAGGTTATGATGTATAGATAACCTTTTTTCTGTACTTATATATACAAACATAATTTTATACAGTCCAAACTAGATCCAGAAGGAATTTTGTTTTAAACGCAGTAAGTCTATACAAATTGTTTTCTTCACAATTTATGTATCCAAGTATTAAAACTGTAGCAACAATATTTGCGGTATAACCACCTAATTCCATAATTGACTTTATGTAGTAAGAACGATGAGATTATCCAAAAATTCTTCAATTGTACAACAAGGATGCTATATAATCTATGGTAGTGCTCTGTCAAACGAAAAATGTATAGGTATATTCAATTATTTCCATATAGTTCTTGCTATTCTGTAACTCCCTTATTATCATAGTTGATTTCTGGTTGGAATAATTTGTTTGTCTGTATACTATGTCAACATATTTCTATATAATTGATTTTTTGGTTACAGTCATTTAATTTTCGTTTAATCAATAAATCCTACGCAAAGTACCAACTGCAATTGGATCTATATGACTATATATATATATATGGAAATATAAATGTGATATATACACAGACTTGTTCAAATCCAATCATACATAGATGGTTCTGCCTAGAAATTTAATAACAGGAATAAACATACACCTGTAGATAGAATCTATTTTAGATTCATTTAAACATAGATAATTTTTCCTAGAAATTTAATTATAGGAGAAACATTTTCAAAACCTTGTCATATGTTATAAACTTTACACAAACGTCCAGATTTCATTCCTGAAATATTTCACATTATCATAACCAGATGCATTACATCAGATATATATATAATCATTCAAACAGAGAGAGGAAAGATTAGCATATCTGAACCAGTTCAAAGGGATACAAAGGGAACAACCATGTTCCTCCCAACCGTAGAATAGGGCAGCCAAAATAACTTTCCCAATTCACCCCCTAGCTTGACCATGAATCCATTAGGGAGAACTTGAAAATCTCCTCTTCAACAATGCCCTTCAATTCCAACCAATTCCTCTTGCCTCACACTCACATAGTGTTCATAACAACAAGGAAAATAAATCAATAGTCTCCTTTCCCAGCATACTTGGCAACGTCCTACCTCCTCACATATGCTATTTATCAATTTTCCTAGGTCTTCTTTCCATCCCTTGGGAATTTTCACAGCTTTCTAAATACCTGATTTGTAGGGGCTACCAATGGCTAAATCACTAATTTTCTAGTTGTAAAAATAAGCCTAGAGGTAGTTCATACATGTTCCCCACTCACGGAGTCATGGTCAGCTAAATTTAACATGGTTGTTCCATTTGTCCTCCTGCAATCAATATAAAATATTTTGTTTTCATACAAGTGTCATAGTAAAATAGTTAGTTGGGTCAAATCAGGTCTCTGCCCAACAGTCATAATAATTAATTACAATTATCAAATTCGAATTTCGGAATTTCCATAAATGGCAAAAATTCTCCAAATTCGAATTTACTAAAAACGGAATAAATTTTCAGCAAATTTAAATTTCAAAAATATTTTATTTTTTTGCGGATGTCACATTCTTTCCCCCTTCAGTAAAACACTATCCTCAGTTTTCATTCCTTTCTTGGAATATTATTGGATGAGATTTCCACAAATCTCCCTCCAACTCCCAAGTGGCCTCTTCGGGACTAAAGTGATTCCATTGCACCTTTACCTGAGTGACGACTCTGTTCTGAAGTGCTATTTCTCTCTGGTCCAGAATGCGTAGG
Source organism: Picea glauca (assembly GCA_000966675.3). Classification (NCBI taxonomy): domain Eukaryota; kingdom Viridiplantae; phylum Streptophyta; class Pinopsida; order Pinales; family Pinaceae; genus Picea; species Picea glauca. Next base: position 61,542 of record JZKD02S0729965.1, on the reverse strand, counting down.
GATTCCACCTGGAAATCGCCTTTGGGTTCCACCTGCACCAAGTTCCAATCAATCATATGAGTAGGGTCATGAATATACTTTTTCAACAAGGAGACATGAAATACATTATGAATTCTTAGATTAGCTGGAAGTGCAAGTTGATATGCTACGGGTCCAATTCGAGCTAGTATCTCAAAGGGCCCACAAAACATGGGTGCCAGCTTGGCATAATTCCCTAACTTCAATGAGATTTTCTAGGATTTGAATTTCAAATAAACATGGTCTCCCACTTGAAATTCCAAGTGTATTCTTTTCTGATCTACATAGCTCTTCTATTTGTCCTGTGATTCTTTCAAGTTCTGTTGTACCTTTCTTACCATGTTCTCCATTTCTTGGAGCATTTCTGGTCCAACCATGAGTCTGTTAGTCAGGTTATCCTAGCTAATTGGATTCATACACTTTTTTTCATATAGTACTTTGAAACGACTCAACTTAGCTGAATTTTGGTACCCATTGTTATATGTGAATTCTACCAAGTATAGGTAGTCTTCCCACTTGCTCGGTTTTGTTCTTATGTACATGAAGAGCATATCCTCTATGATTTGGTTTGTCCTTTCAGTCTGTCCATCCGTTTGTGGATGATAAATCGTATTGAAATTCAAATTAGTATTTATCCCTTCAAACAATTCCTTCCAAAAGGCGAATGTGAATTTTATGTCTCTATCTGAAATCACCATTTTAGGAATACCATGTAGTCTAAAAATTTCTTTCATGAATATTTCAGCAATGTTTATAGCTTTAAAGGTAGACTTTAAAGGAATAAAGTGGGAAAACTTACTGAGTTTATCGATTACAACCATGATAGAATCATTCTATTTCTAAGTTTTAGGCAAACCTATTATAAAGTCTAGTGATATGGTCTCCCATTTCCATTCAGGTACTAGTAATGGCTGTAATAGGCCAGCTAGATGCTAGTACTCAGCCTTATCCTACTGACAATCTTGGCACCTAGCCAAGTACTCTGTTGTTTCTCCCTTCATATTAGGCCGATAAAATAGTTTTCTAATTGTTTTTATTTTTTTCTGGTAACCTGGATGGCCAGAATACGATTTCTTATGCACGTCATCCAAAACTGTTAATTTTAACTCCGTTGAATCTGGTATGTAAAGTCTATTTTTAAATCATAATAGTCCCTTCTTGTCGATACTTAGATCTGGTTTATCTGATTTTGTGGTACTATTTTGTAATTCTGCCATCATCTTATTGTAATTTCCATCGTTAATAACTGTCATCCTTACCCTTTGTTCCAGATCACTTTCTGCCCTGCCGATATTTATCTCAAATAACCCACAGACTCTTCTGCTTAAAGCGTCTGCTACTTTATTTTCCTTACCCTTGATATGTATAACCTCAAAGTCAAATTCGTTCAAGAAGGATAACCATATTGCTTGTCTTGCATTAAGATCTAGTTGGCTAGACAGATATTTCACCTCGCTATTATCCGTCAATAGTATAAATTTTCTGCCCATTATGTAGTGTCGCCATATTTTTAAGGCGTGTATTACTGCTGCCAATTCTAAGTCATGAGTGAGATAATTTTTCTCATGTTATTTTAATTTTCGGGACTCATAACGAATAATGTGTCCTTCCTGAGTTAGGACACCACCTAGTCCTTCTTTACTTGCATCAACACATATGGAGAAGTCTTTATCTGGGTTTGCTACCTTCAATATGGGTGCAGTTGTCAATAATCCCTTTAGTTTGTTAAAACTATCTTGACACTTCTCTGACCAGTTAAACTTGGTTCCTTTCTTTTGTAATGACATGATAGGGTAGGCTATCTTGGAAAACCCTTCTATAAACCAACGGTAATATCCGATGATTCCCATGAATGACCGTATATCCACTACATCCTTAGGTACCGGCCATTCCATAATGGATTTTGTCTTTTTTGGGTCTACGACAATGCCTTCTTTTGAAATTACATGTCCTAGATATAGTATTTCTTTTTTATAGAAGTCACACTTGTCAAATTTGGCATACAGTTTGTGTTTCCTCAATGTTTGTAGAACTATTCTTAAGTGTTCATCATGTTCCTCCTTCGTTTTTGAATAGACAAGAATATCGTTGATAAATACTACCACGAAATTGTCTAAGTACTGACTAAAAATACTATTCATTAGGCACATAAACGTGGTTGGTGCGTTAGTGAGTCCGAAAGGTATGACTACGAACTCATAGTGTCCATATCTTGTCTGAAAAGTTGTTTTGTTTATGTCCTTGTCTTTTATCCTAACTTGATGATAACCATATCATAAATCTAACTTTGAAAAGATCTTGGCCCCACCTACTTGATTGATAAGGGGTATTTGTTCTTAATAGTCATTTTGTTCAGTTGTCTATAATCGATACATAGTCTTAGAGTATCATCTTTCTTTTTCACAAACAGGAATGGTGCCCCCCAAGGTGAGACACTTGGTTTGATATACTCTTTGTCCAACAATTCCTGTAATTGTATTTTTAATTCTGTCAATTCTGGTAGACTCATTCGGTAAGGCGCTTTAGAGATAGGGGCTGAACCGAGTAGTAGGTCTATGGAGAAGTCTATTTCCCTTCTAGAAGGTAATTCTAGTATCTCATCCACAAACATGTCTCTGAATTCACGTAAGACAACAATGTATTCTAACCTTGGCTTATCTTCCTTTTCTAATAGATTCGTCACTTGGATGGCATAAACTTGACATCCCTTTATAATACATTTCTTGAGTTGCATCGCTGAAACTTGTCTGACTGATACAGGTTTTGGTATGCCTTGGGTTGTTCTAACAGTGCCAAAATCATCTTTATAGCTAAGTATCTTTGTATAAAAGTCTAGTACTACTTTGTGTTGTTCCAACCAATCCATTCTGATAATCATATCGTAAGATCCTAGTGGTAGGATATTCAGATTTGTTCTTTTATTTTGACCATCTAAGCTGAACTCAAAATCTGAAAAAAAAATTCAACCACTTTCCTTTTAGTACCAGTTGCTAATTGTACAAGCCATGATTTTGTGTGCTTTAGTTTCTTAAGTTTATTTGACTCTACCAAATCGAGAGTAATATAACTTAACGTAGCTCCAAGGTCAATTAAAACATAAATTTGAGTGTTATTGATTTTACCTTCGATTTCTACCACCGGGGACTGGTGATCAGTTTGTCGACCATCTATGGCTGCATTTATCTGATGTAGGCTTCTTTCCACATCTCCCTCCATTGAGGCTTCCTGCAATTTATGAGAAACAGTTCTGTTTGGTGAAATCAAACGTGGACAGTTCCTCCTTAGATGAGGATCCCCACATTCCCAACACTTTAATTGCTCGTGGGAGCTGTCCCCAAACTTCTTCGTTCCCAGGTTTACCAGTTTACCGCTACCTTGCGTATTCGAATGATTGGAGTGAAAATCCTTTCTCGAAAAATTTTTTGTTGCATTCTGATAAGGAGCTGGATGGTACCCCTTCTTCCGCTGGCTCACTTGATCTTGTTTCTTATCCTTCTAGGCTTTGGGAAACTCTACCTGTTGTTTATACTGGTCATAACACATTCATTCTTTCCTGAATACTTCACTCAAGGATTTTTGGTTGTCAAACTCAATTATGTCCCTGTAGGATTGTGTGATGCAGGAGCATCGCTCCATGTCAGCAACGTGCCAGCCAACTAGCACATCTAGCACACATTTAATGAAGAAAGGGAGAGGAACAACCCTCTCAATTTTGAAATTCAAAATTGCAATAAATGTTGTAAGGATTTTAATGCCAGACCACACCCTTGTACAGGTAGTGGATGAGGTTTCCTTTAATGGTTTCCTGTAGCAAGCCCAAGACGTAGTGAGGACTGGGCATCCATTTATGTAATGTAGCCATAGGAGACACTCTGTGATGGCGATAGCTCATAGATGGTGAGGTGGAGGATAATCTCGAGAGAGCCCTCTTTGTAATTAGAGAGTGATAGGAAATAGAATGAGGGAGATAGGAGGAGAGACCAGAGCAGAGAGGTCTTGAGAGAGAGTTGAGACTTGTTACAGTCTAGCCTTTGTAAACACCTTGTATAGGCATTTCCGAATTAATAGAAGAGAAGTTTTTCATGCCATGAATTGTTTGTATGTGTTTGCATGTTTTTATGCATTTCATGTTTTGAATGCATGATTGGTGAAGTATTTCATAAGTTTCAATTTCTTCTCGTCTTGGAGTTTCCGAGTGCAAGGAGTGCACATAGTCCGCAAGGTGTGCGTTGATAGAGGTGAGACAACCTCAGAAAAGCTCAAGAGGGATCGCGTTGAACCTTCATAAACAGAGGTGCAAGGAGTGCACAGGAAGGAAATCTATCTCGAGTTTAGGGAAGACAAAACTACTGAAGGTTCTGCAGAGCTCTACAAAGAGGGCATCGAGCGAGCGCATAGAGTGCACTAGGGAAATCTATTTTGATTTCTGAGAAAAGAGAAATTTCTAAGAGAAGACACTCACAGGGTTGTTGAATACTTTGTAGGCTCTGCAAGGTGTGCATTGAGCAGAAGAATGCCAGGTGGGCGTAAGGAGTTTTATTTTCAAGAAAACTTCTCGAATCTAAGTTATTTGAGATCCTCGAACGCAAATTGTGCGCAGGAGTAAATATATGAGAGGATGAAGCTCAGAAAGGACAATGTTTCTATAACACAGATGAGAACCAAAGGAATTGGGCTCACAAGAGGAAGAGTCAAAGGTCGAGACCTTCGAGAATTAGAAAATCTTCTAAGTCAAAAAGCTAAGAAACCTCAGGAGGAAGAGCACAACTGTCGTTGGATCAACACTGGGAAGAAATATCCAGACCGTTGAATCTACGTCCAGGAAATAGGAGGAGAGCATGCAAGGAGGACAAATTTGAACTGTCAAATCTAGCACCAAGAGTCGATAGTCTTCAGATCTGGAAGAAGGTGCGCGAGGTTTAAGCCTCGTAACAATAGAAGGGAGAGGAATTTTCAAGTCTCAAAAGCATCAGGACCATCCATCTCAGAGGACATGTGTCAAGAGATCCACATTTCAGGGATTTGGACACTGGGAGATTGAGAGTGAAGAGTCTCCCAAAGTCGCAAAAGGGAGAATTGCGATCAGATCCTGACCATCGATCAGGATGAGTGTGGATCATCGATCCAGTGGGGTCGAGGGTTTTTGGAGTTTTTGGCACTCGGGAAACAAGGAGAAGACTGGGCCAAAATCTCGAAAGGTGAATTCCTGAAAGGACCAGGACCATCCATCAAGGAGGACACGTGGCAAATGGTCAACGTTTCATAGAAATTTTTGAAATGATCGACATTGTTCATAAAAGAGGACGCGTGGCGAGTGGTCAAGGTTTGGGGAAAATCTCGAAAGGTTGTGGGTCATTGATCCAGTTGGATCGTGGTCGTCGATTCAAGAGGAATCTAGTCTGTTGATCTCTCAAGGGGGATATTTTGACACTTCGTCATCGGGGAAAACATAGGGGAGAGTCAGTTGGCACTCATCCGAGAAATCGTGAAAGGAGAAATCATAATTGAACAAGGACATCCCATTCAACGACAGATTTGGATCGTTGATTGTCCAGGGGAAATTTCATACTTCAAGGATTAGAAGGATGAGAGGTTGGAGTTGCATCACAACTTCATGAACCCCAAAATCATGATTCCCTCAAAGGAGTTATCCCGAGGTCATAGGGCATGGTCATGTGGATAGAGGCTAAGGGAGGAGCCAAATCTTGTTAAGCCCTTTTCGGCATTTCGGGATCTGAGAGTTCGAAGGACCTAGAATCGTTTGCAGCCAGAATCGTGAAATCATGAATTACGAAATCCAGAAAAGTGGATCGTGGTCACGAGTAGTTGTCGCATGGTAGAGCATTAAGGGAGGAGCCAACTGTGGAGTTAGGCCCTATTTCGGGGTTCAATGATTAAAAGGACAAGGAGCCTGAGAGAGATCTCATGCAGGGGTCTCAAAACCCCGAAACATAAAAGATGTGTTTTTTACGCCTTGGGTCTGTTGGTGTCCAAGTATGAAATATTTATTCACCCCTTTCCTACATTAATTTATCAATCCGGGTGTGTAGGCTTTCAAGGAAACGTGCAAGGTATATGCAGGGGAAAGAGTACAATTCCTTCTAGCCAAGGGTTCACGATTAATATTCAAAACATTATTGCCAACTGGATTAACTACAACTTTCAAAAAGTACTCATAAGAATCACACACTGTAATAGCAAGCATAAATAACATTGTAACAACAAGCATAAATTGATAAATAACACACTGTAACAACAAGCATAAAACTGATAAATAACACACACAGGAAGATGCAACACTTGATCAGAAGAGCGGGCCTAGCTCTATGATCAGGGTTGTGTTGGTTACAGCGAAGATGAAGATAACAAAATAGGTAGTGTTTTATAAATCTAAAAAATTTTATTACAATATCGATGGGGACATCCCCAGTTACAGGAATAAACTGTCTTTTATACATCAAAAGTTAGAACAACCTCTTTCCCCAAAACATGGTAACTGTATCCCCAAAAATATACATTAGTTGGAACGGCACCAGTACCAGATGGATAGGATCAGCAAAATTCCCAAAGTGGTTTAGGGATCTATGACTCCAGTTGTGTAGCCTCTTTATGTCTTGGTTGTTGATGTGAAGAGCAGATCTACTGCGGGATGAAACCTTGGTCCTGTTCTCCAGAAGTTGCGGTCAAACATTCATTTTAGTGCTGTGAATAGGAAAAACTCCACAACTTTTACTTCATTAATAAAATATTCCAATAAACAAGGTAAAGGTATTTACCTCACAGATTTAGCATAGTAAAAATAGGTAAATAAGTGCAAAAATTTCAAAAAGGTAATGGAAATGTAGCAGAAAGATAGCCCAATTTGGTGCCCAACATATCCACCCAACTAGCCTTCTGCATGCCCTCATGCAGTTCTCTGCTTCTGCAGTTCTGTATTTCAGTGACTGTTGGCTTCTTGAAAATGGGCGAGATCATAATATTCAGCCATCTCCGTTCCTAGAACTTTAAAACCATCTGAGAGGTGGACGTCTTCCCACCAATCTTCCAAGATGATATACGTTGGAGTGTAATATTCTACTAGCAACCAAATAGTGGGATATTGAAACCGGAGTCCCATCCATCGTACCCTTCTTGTTCAGACACATGCCACATATCTGGGCACTCTGGGGAGCACTAGTGCAAAATTTGGTGCCCCAAAAGGTTCCCTGTTCCAGACAACTGTAGGTGTCATCATCCACCTTTTCTGACAACAATCAAGGGCTTCTTCATGAAATGTGACTATTTGCTTAACGCTTTCAAGGCACCAATTTTTTTTCCTCAACATTCTATCTCTATTTGCCTCAATTCCCAAAAAGGTGTTGTGTTTATTGAACATGGTGATTAGCCTCTCAGGTTCTCCTCTTACCATAAACGACTTTGTAACCTGATTATATTCAAATGTGTTAAAATCTTTATGTCAGTTGTTATGGTTGAAAGTGTAAGAGGTGAGGGCCCTTAAATGAATGTCTCCCACATACGCGACTGGATTGAAGTCTCTATCCAGGCACAACAGATATCCATGCAGGTAAAATTCACACATCAAATTCTGAGTTGGCACGTCGTTGTGCCTCATTATTCAGAGGAATTGAACACCATTTTCTATTTTATAACTAATCTTGTTTTTTATGCTCTCCATGCAGAATAGAAGAAAACATTCATGTAAGAATAAAGAATAACAAGAAGTAGGGGGGCGACATGCCATCACCTCTTTCTCCAAATTAAACATCTTCTCCTTATCCATTTTCATCTCTGCCACATGCTTTTCCAGCTGCTCCATCTTGAGCTGCTGCTTCGCATGCCTTAATCTCATGATGTTTCTACGCTCCACATATTCAAAAATAGTTGTGGAGGCTCATTCCTGAGTTCTTCTGATCTCATTTTGATATTGAGCCACAGTAGATTTCCAAGTATGCACTTCAACCATTAAGGCATGCTCATGGTCTTCAAACAATCACTTGACTAGGTTTGTTTGAGTAGCAACAGAGGTTATGGTTGCCTAGTCCATATGAGGCTCTGTTTCTACTCTTATGGCCTTGGACTTTCTAGATTTCTTCTTGTATTTCTTCATCCACTCCTGCATTTTGTGTACCTGTTTTCTTTAGTTTCCTGACCTCCATCTTAAGCCGCATTGTCTCCTTAAATTGTAGCTGATGTTTTTGTTTGACTGGGAGTCTTACGACCTTCTCACCTGGCTCTTCCATTGGCTCATTCGTCGGGACCACTTCGCTTGGTCCCTCCTCTTTGCCTACAGCTATTTCCTTTTGTTTCATTCTCACCACGATCGGTGGTTCCCTTGCGAGATGATCTCCTGTTAATGTATCTGTTTGAGTATCATCCACCGCGTACAGTTGTGGATTTTGTGATAGAATTGGAGGAATGGCGAGATATTCTTTTGTACACTGAAGGGAACGAGTTCGCCTTGCTCCTTTTGGAAAAAAGGAGAAAAAGGAGAACTAGCAGGGATCTTCAATATTCAGTCTCGAGGTCGATGTTGTTTCTTGTGGTTCAGCGCCAACCTCATGCCCTAGTTATCCCAACACTTCTTCCATGGGCTCTATGGTCGAGGTGGTCATGACCTCTTCTTCATTCTAGTTATACTCCTCCATCGAATCCATGGTGACAGGAGGTCCTTGTGGAGTACCCTCGATCGCAATATCAACCAATTCACCCACTCCTGTTTGTTGTGATCTTGCTTCTGTGGTTTTCATGCTATCAAATTTCTTTGCTAATTCCATAGGGGAGGCTGGTTCTTGTGGGACAACCTCGGTCATGGTACTAGTGGGCCTTTCTGTGTCAACTTCTACATCCTCCATTGGTTCCATGGTTTCAACTTGCTCTTGGGAGTAGCCTCTTCTTCAAAAGCTTCAACTTCCATCTCCATCTCTTCTGGTTCCTCTTGGTCAACATAGTCATCTTCTTTTGCATTTTCCTCCTTCGTGGCTTCTGGTTCATCTTCCCTAACAACCACAGTGGTTGCTACTTCTTCCTCTGTGGAATCCTGAAACAATTCCCACGGGACTGGGATTTGTCTAATGGAATTCATTACTAACAGTTGAACCAACCCATGGTGGGTTATGGTCCCCAATACTTGTCGTGACTTCTGAGATGAATGTGCCATTAGGTGAAGGCTTCTCAATAAAAAAATAAGGCACATTCAGTGAGAAATCCTCTACTTGGGAAAATTGCAGGTGAGTTAGCATTCGAAGATAATATTTGAATATGGTGGAGTATCTCCCTTCGCAAGTCGTATATCTCATGATGAACTCTGCTACTTCCTTCCATGGATGTGACAACGAATTTCGGTTGTATCCTCAACCCTTCTGTACAATGCTTTATCCTGCCTATAAAAGGGCTTCGGGAAAATCTAGAAAGATGGACCTTCTTGAAAACCATCGTTGTCCATTTTGAGGGAGTCCACTGACTTCTAAGATGGCTTCCTCTGTCATAGTAATTTCAATTCCGCAGACTCGAGAGATTCCTTCTCTCAAGTTGAGTGCGAATTCGGTCGCGATTTCTTTGTTCAATCCTTTCAACCTGTCAAAGTAAACATTCCAGCCCGTGTTCTCAAAGACCTACCATACTTCCTGATTATTCTGAACTCTCATTGTATATTAAGGTTCATGAAACACAGATTGTCCACCCATTGCTGCAGAGGCGGAGTCAACACGACAAATGTAGTTAGCTGGTAGGGGAAAATGATAGGGCTCCAAACCGTTGGAAACTGAAATAACGTCATATCGCTTTTGGGGATGACAGATGAAACAACGCTGGTATGTTTGGAAATGATAATAGATTATGGTGGTACTATCATAAATTTAATGTAGTGTGTTGGGGAGGTGACTCGTTATGACTCTACACGTATGAGTACACATTTCAATATATCAAGTTATGATTACGGAGTACTGAAATCATTGGATTCTATTTGGTGAGAATCGTGTGTCATAAATTCTTTTTCATGGTATGTCGTCATTTATTATGACGACTCCCCCCCCACTTAATTACGACCATCCACAACACATTTTGATTTCTTTTTGGAATATTTTAATTAAATCCATAAAAGTCGGTGGAGACGTACCTAGGGACCTACGTTATGGTGGAGTAACAACAAAAGCTCTGATGGAGTAATGACAAAAGGGATTAATGACAGCAAGGAGTAACAACAACAGTGAGTAAAAGCAACAACAGAGTAACGCGATGGAGGAGTAGCGGTAGTTGCAAAGTAATGGCACCGATGGAGTAATGGCAGTTGCGAAGTAACGCCACTGGCGGAGTAACGACAGTTGCGGAGTAACAACATCGATGAAGTAATGGTAGTTGTAGAGTAATGGCACCGACGGAGTAACGACAGTTGCGGAGTAACAACACTTAGTGAAGTAATCAGTACACTCCAGTGGAGTAACAACATATTTATAGCAGCACTAGTGGAGTAACAATGCCAAGTGTTACATTTCTCCTAGCTATATTCCTTTGTTATTTCTACAAAATACAAACAAGTAAGAAATTTTATTTATTTATTTATTTTTTTAATGTTTTTTTTTTAATAATAATAATAATAATAATTATTATTATTATAAATTTTTGAAGGAAAAGTGAGAGTTTCCTTCATCCCAACAACCATTAAATCAGATGAGTCATAAAGGTGTTTGACAAAGGCATTTCTAGAGGCTGGACGGTGGTATAGTTATAGACGGTGTCCGTTTACTAAGAACAAGATATGATTCTCATCTATTGTAACTAATCTAACTGTTCCATTGTTGAACACTGCATCCACTTGGTATGGCCCCATCCAGCGAGTGCAAAGCTTGCCTTTGAAATCCTTAAATAGGGAATCGTAAAGTAATGCCCAATCTCCCACATGAAACACCTTACTTTTGATGAATTTATCATGCCATTTCATTCTCTGTTGTGGAACAACAGTGGTCTTCTGGACATCTACAAATCAAATCTCATCCAACTCATTCAGTTGTTCCAGTCGGTGTTTCTGTGCTTCTGATGGGTCTAGGCCTACCTCTAGAGCTGTTCTGAGTGTGCTAATCTCAAATTCCACTAGAAACAAGGGGAATTTCCCATAGACTAATTCAAATGGTGAAAATCCAGTTGTGTTTCGCCATATTGTTCTGTATGTCCATAAATCTTCTAGAAGTTTTTGTGCCCAGTCCCGATGATGACTTGCTATTATCTTTGTCAAGATATTTTCTAATACCTTATTTGTTCTTTCTACTTGCCCGTTTGCCTGGGGGTGATAGGGGGTTGTCACTCTATGTTTGACTCTATATTTCTGCATTATCTTTCCTATCATGTGAGATGTGAAATATGATCCTCCATCCAACACAATTTCCCTTGGAGTATTGTATCGGGCAAAGATTTCTTCAAAAAGAAAGTCTGCCACTACTTTTTCTGTTGCTCTTGTGACCGCTCTGGCTTCCACCCATTTACTTACATAATCAGTGCAGACTAGGATGTAAGATTTCTGATGAGAAGGCAGGTTGAAGGGTCCAACAAAATAAATTTCCCATTTCTCAAACGGTTCAAGGACTATCTGAGGCTGTAGAGGCATTTCATATGCTTTCCCAGGTTGTCCCATTTGTTGGCAGTTATCACACCTTCGAACATAATCTCGGGCATCATGAAAGATGGAGGGCTAGTAATATCCCATTTGTAGCACCTTGTGACCTGTTCTTTTATCTGCAAAATGTCCTCCACAAGGTCCATCATGTGCAGCCTTCAGTATCTCATAGATATTATCTTCTGCCACAACGCCGAATCTGTTGGTCAACCCCTGTATGAAATATATATCCTGCCATCCATGAATATCGGGTACTCTAGTGAATAATATTCCTTTTCTCTTTATATGAAATATGATGAGGCACCTTCCCTGAATCAAGATAATTAGTAATATCTGCATACCACAGAGTGTTAGCAGATACTGCAAAAAGATGTTCATCTGGGAAATTATCTTCGATTGGTGTACCCTTACCCTCATGTTCTATCCTAGATAAGAAATCTGCAACCACATTGTCCTTCCCTGGTTTATCTACTATAGTAATATCAAATTCCTGTAGTATCAAGATCCATCTTGTGATACGACTAGGGGTAACAGGTTTATTCATTAAATACCTGATAGCTGCATGATCAATATGCACAAAGGTAGGATACCCGGTAATGTAGTGCCGGAATTTATTGATGGTGTAAATGACAGCAAGGAACTCTTTCTTAGTCAATGTGTATTTTAATTCGGTACGAGCCAAATTATTACTAACATAGTAAATTGTGTATGGTATTTTGTCCTCTTGCTATCCTAATACTGCACCAATTGTTGTTTGGGAAGCATCCGTATGAATATGGAACGGTAATTCCCAGTTTGGTACTCTAAGGATTGGAGCGCTACAGACAAATTCCTTAATTCTCATAAAGGATGCATCACAGTCCTCTGTCCACACAAAATCTGAATCTTTTATTAGCAATTGGAAAAGTGGATGTGCTACTTTAGAAAAATTTTCTATAAAACGCCTGTAATAACCAGCACAACCAATAAAACTGTGTACCTGCGTGGGTGTTTTGGGTGTTGGGAAATGTTGAATTACCTTTGTCTTTGCTGGGTCCATCTGGATTCCTTTAACTGAGAGAAAATGTCCCAGAACAATACCCTCTTCCATCATCATATGGCATTTTGTTGTACTCAACGAGACACGCGCTTGTATACACCTTTCGAGAACTTTTTCTAAATTTTTCAGCCCTTCAAGAAATGAATCCCCATATGGAGTAGAGTGATCCATGTAGATTTCAACACTGTCATCTATCAAATAAGAGAATATTCCCAAAATTTCCCTCTGGAACGTTGTAGGAGCATTACACAGGACAAAAGGAAGGACCCGGTATGGGAATGTTCCCCAGGGGCATGTGAAAGTGGTTTTATCTTGATCTTCAGGAGCTATATGGATCTGGTTATACCCACTAAACCCATCTAGAAAAGAAAAAAACTTTTTTCCAGCCAATGTGTCCAGAACTTGATCAATAAATGGCAAAGGAAAATGATCTTTCTGTGTTTCCTTATTTAATTCTCAATAATCCACGCATATTCTCCATTTACCATTTTTATTAGGGACCATTACAAATGGGGAGACCCATTGGCTATCTGATATGGGGTAAATAAAACCCATGTCTAGTAATTTCTAAAGTTCTTCTTTCACAACATTTTTCAATACGGAGTTCATCCTTCTCTGAAGTTGTCTCACACGACAACAATCCTCCTTAATGTATATATGATGGGTACATGAATTAGCAGGGATCCCTTTCATATCTGTATAATCCTAGGTGAAGGCCTCTTTGTGTTTCCGAAGGACATCCATGAGTTTATTCTTCTAGGATTCTGACAGGGTTGGATTAATATTCATGGTTTTCCATGGTTCTAGTTTTACTGGGACACTTTCATTGGGTGCATCAACAGGTAGCTTCTCTAATCCTTCTGTTGTTTCAATTGTTTCTTGAGTCTCAGAGCTTAGGATAGATTCTAGGAATTGTTGATTTATTTAGGAAATAGAGCAAGGATCATCCATAAAAGAGGTGATTACATCATCTTCTGATTCTATTTTCAACTGAAGGGCTTGTCCAATAGTGAGAACTGGCCTCAATTCCTCATTTTCTATTTCGAACTCTTTCCTAGATAAAATTTTCTTGCTTCCTGCTAGTTTTATGGATGGCTTTGGTTCTGCAGGTGGGTATAACACTAATTTCTTAGTGTTGTTACCATTGGAAATAACCATGTGCCTTGATCGACACCCAATGTAAGCATCTGCAGTAGCCAACCATGGTCTACCCAAGATCAAAGGATGGCCGCCCACCAAAGATTGCATTTGTAAGACCAGGAAATCTATGGGATAGTGCCATGAATCTACTGAAATTGTTTCATCTTCCAGCTTTCCTACAGGTTTGACTGTGGATCGGTCTACCAATTCCAATACTATAGGTGTATGTTTCAAGTCATGAAGACCTAATGCATGCATGGTTTCAATGATGATAACATTGATGGAAACACCCAGGTCTACCAGAAAGTTCGGAATCTGTACCCCATTAATTTGTACTGTCAGAATTGGGTTCCCTGGATCTCCATACTTTTCAAGCATTAACTTTCTCGTCATGAAATATGATAATTTCCCCATAACATGAATGGTAAGGGGGTCTTTGGATTTATTTTCATATTTCTTTAAACGTTATTCCCTAAGAGTATTTGCATATATTGGCACATCCTTCATAGCTTGTAACAAGAGAATTTTAACAAATAAGTTTTGCAGTTCTCCTAATAAATCAAATCCAGCTTGAGGGATTGATTTACTCAAAGTTAGTCTCTCTGGGTAAGGTGGTTCAGATTGATGTTTTTTTATAAGAGATGTCTAGTTTCTATCAGTTTTTTTTGGCTCTTTACTAATTGGCTCTAATTCCTTACCTTCACTATCAAGTTGTTCAATGGTAACTGGAGGAGGTTGAGCATCAACTGTCCGCCCTAATCATAGATTCATTTCATACAACTCTACAGTGGAAATTCTATATGAAGGTAGGTTAAGAATGTTAGTTTGATGAACTCCCCTGCTATTAGGATTCAGATCAGGTTGGATTGAGAGTTGAGGACAGGTAGGATGGTTACTTGGAGGCACATTAGAGGGCAGTTGGAGTTGTTGTTGTGGCATCGATTGAGGAAATTGCCCAGGAGGGGATCCTCGCCAAGTGGGAGCCCATGGGGAGATTGAACTAGCTTGAGGGTTCCACTGCTGCCACAGTGGAAACTGGTATTGTGGCCACATGAAAGGATAGGACATGGACTGAGGATTCATATTAGAATTATTGAAATACTCATATGGATCTGAGTACATACCTTGATTTCCCATTGGTGGTCGAGGTTTCCATGGCTTTCTAGACCCCATGAGGTACAGTTGCTCCATGTCTTTCCCCGTTCCTTGAAATACTACTTTCATGCCTAGAAGGGAGGGGCATGAGCTTGTTGCATGATTTAGCTCATAGATTGCCCATTCCTCTATGGATTTTAGTGGTCATTCCCTCTCTGGATGCTTATTTCTACATGTCGAGCAGAATATTTCCATAGTCCTATCCAATTCCTGCTTCTTTTGTTTTACTTGCAACATATTCATCTGTGTTGATAGGGTGCTGAGGATATCTGTCCTCAGATTGCCTAGCAGGTTTCCGATTTCTACTTTCTTAACACCTCCGCCAGACCCTTTTACTGAGCGAATTCCTTATTTGTTTCTTACAAGTCCTCTTGAGCATTGAATACATAATTCACAGATACCTTCAAAGCTTTCCTTAGAGATGTCTCCCTTTCCCACAATGTTCAATAGTTCCATTGAGTCCTCACAGAAATATCAGAGGAGGATAATTTTTAGAATTTCCTTATCCAGGTTAGAGTGACCCGACCTCTGTAAGGTGTACTTGAATCATTCCATGCAATCTTCCAATGTCTCATCTTCTTTTTGTGTGAACTTGAAAAGTTCCTCCTTAATGTTCTGGGATTTACAGTAGTCCTGGTATTTTTCCAGAAAAATTGTTTTCATATCATCCCATGTGGAAATAGTGTTCCCTCCAAGGCCCATGAACCATCACAGAGCTATCCATTTTAATGTAGATGGATTTTTTTTTTAACTTTTGGGATTCCTTCATGTAGTCATACCCTCGTCACAATATGTTGAATTTGAATAGAAATGTGTCGAGATCTTCTGAAACAAGACCATGAAAGTTTGGTAAGGCTGCTAATGGAATAGGCTTAGTGGACGCACCAACTCCCAGGTTTCCGATTGGAAAATTGATAGTGGAGGTTGTGGGAGCCATAAATATATTCCAATAACCAATGGGTATTTCACCAGACTCTGTAGGAGATGGTTGAGGCTTCCTTACCCCTTGGATCCAAGTTGCTTTAGCAGCACTTCCCCGGTCCCTTGGTGATGAAAATACTCCTTCAATCCTTTCTCCTGCGTTCTGATGACTTGATCCATCGACTAAAACCTTATCTCTCTTACTGGAGTGGTCTAACTCTATCTAGGTTCTGCTTGCAACCTCCTCCCCCTCTATTGCCAGCATAAGATTTCCTTGGTCAGGTATGCCACTAGATGTTTCTTCAACCGCTGGAGGGACCTGTTGTGTCGTATCACCTAAGAATGTTGTAGACATCACTAGTTGATCTACTGATTGTCCCTCAGACTTCACTCTTTGTTCCCTTGGTCTCACGGCTGCATGAGATGATGTTTCTGATTCATCCTTTTCTATAATTTGCTGGATGAAGGTCTTTCTTCCCAAATCTAGTCCTCCCTTCTTTGGGGCTTTCCCTCTTCCCCCGTTATACAGTTCTTTGTTGATAAAAGTGTTGGTATGACAGAGGGTCTTGGAATGAACCTACAATGCTTTAGTATTGAAGTAAGGTGTCAAAGGACCATTCCTTCCCCAAGACAAAAGATCTTATGAAAAAGAAAGGAAGCTAAAAAAAAACAAGAATCTAAGGTTACGGGCCTAGAGCAGGTCGTCAAAGGACTCTTCCCTCCCCTGGACAAGAACAAAAAACACCATGGAAAAGAACTGATACTTTTCAAATCTGAAGTAGGGCATCAAAAGACTCCTCCCTCCCCAAGGTAAAATCTAGGGTTTTGAAAAAAAACAAGTGTTTGAAAGAAATGAATCTAACTCAAGATCTGGAGCAGGGCGTCAAAAGACTCCTCCCTCCCTAGGACAAGAGATTGAAAAAAATGGAAAAGAAAAAATAAAAACAAGAGGAAAGATCACCTACACTTAGGACTTGAAGCAAAGTGAGAAAACTCGTTCTCTTCCCAGGACAAGAGATTGACCCTCTGGTTGGTCTGAATCATTGTCTTGCACCTTGTTAGCCTCCCCGGAAACGACGCCAAAATGTTGGTGTCCAGGTATGAATGATTTATTCACCCCCTTCCTACATTAATTTATAAATCCAGGTGTGTATCCTTTCAAGGAAACACACAAGGTATATGTAAGGGCAAGAGTACAATTTGTTCTGGCCAACGGTTCACGATTAAGATTCAAAACATTACTGTCAACTGGATTAACTACAACTTCTGAAAAGTACTCATAAGAATCACACACTGTAACATCAAGCATAAATAACACTGTAACAACAAGCATAAACTGATAAATAACACACTGTAACAACAAGTTTAAAACTGATAAATAACACACACAAGAAGATGCAACACCTGATCAGAAGAGCAGGCCCAACTCTCTGATTAGGACTGCGTTGATTACAGTGAAGATGAAGACAACAAAATAGTTAGTGTTTTATAAATCTGAAAAAGGTTATTACAATCTCAATGGGGACATCCCCTATTACAAGAATAAAGTGTCTTTTATACATCAAAAGGGAGAACAACCTCTTTCCCCTAAACATGGTAACCATATCCCCCAAAATATACATTAGTTGGAATGGCACCAATACCAGATGGATAGGATTAGAAAAATGCCCAAGATGGTTCAGGGATCTGCGACTCCAGCTGAGTGGCCTCTTTATGTCTTGGTTGTTGCTGTGAAGAGAGGATCTCCTGCGAGATGAAGCCCTGGTCCTATTCTCTAGAAGCTGCGGTCAAACATTCGTTTAGTGCTGCGAAAAGGAAAAACTCCGCAACTTTTACTTCATTAATAAAATATTCCAATAGACAAGGTAGGGGTATTTACCTCACAGATTTAGCATAGTAAACATAGGTAAATAAGTGTAAAAAGGTCAAATAGGTAACAAAAATGTAGCAGAAAGATAGCCCGATTTGGTGCCCAACAGGGTCATAGCCCGAGGTCACCCGATAAGAAGGGGCTAGTTGGAAAGGAATCAACGCCGAGGTGTGTGTTGGTTCAGAACAGAGAAGACTACCAAAAAGGGGGCGTGCATGCATATTTTCTCAAAACCTATGCCAGAGGACAAAGGGACCTATGGATTCATTCAAAGGGTTCCAACAGGAGCTCGAAGAGCCATTTCGGCTCAGAAGAAGATCGATCCAGAGACCAAGAGGTCAGTGGACCCTACTGAGCTAGGGGGTCTACATCAAGTGGTATCAGAGCCACTTTATTTCTATAGAATGCAGGCAGAGGGAGGCAGAGTAGATAAAGAAAATAATCTGATACACACCATCAAGTGGTATCAGAGCCACCATATTTTCTGTTTTCATATCAGAGACAAGAGGAGGACTATGAAGGGATACAGTCTGATACCATCAAGTGGTATCAAAGAAAGTTTTTTTCTGTAGATTTCAAACAAAAGAGAAAGAGGAGATTGTTACTTTGTTCACAGACAAAGGAGAGACAATGGGAGAAATTCCGGTAACACCAAGTGGAATCAGAAGCAAAGATTCATCTGTATACACCAGGTGAAAGAAGCAGGGTGTTAAAGCTCTGTGGTGATTGTTGCAAGGTGTGCAGAAAATGATAGATAGCCAGGTGAGATGTAGGAGGACATGGATATGCTCTCAGACATAGAGTGATCCATACGCTTTCCAGGAGGGTAGGTGAAATATGGAAATGGATACTAAAGGCCATGAGCGTGGTGGAAGAGGAGACCACCAGTAGATGAGTAAAGCAGAGATTGACAAAGAATTCACTGAGATAAGGGAGGGAATGGAACAATTGACATTGAAGATGTAGCAGGATGCAAAAGTACACTGGAGGTACGAATGGCCTCTGAAAAAGAAATCCAAATGGCCTGTTCAAAAGTTGTTGGCCAGGAAGCTGAAACAGAAATGACTGTAGCACTGAAGTCTACAACAGAAGAGGAAGCAAACAACATGGATTTTTCCGATCTGTATGAATAATTGGAAGCCCTAGAGAAGAGGGTGATGGTGTAAAGTTTTCACATTCGACAAGCCAAGCTAGAAGAAGTTGGAAGTATGCTAGTGGGAGAAATGGAAGTAGCAGAACTGCCATAGGAAGAAGCTGAGAAAAAATTCAGTGAGGAGACTGCAGAGCTAGATTCTGCAGTAGAGTGACCACTTAGTGCCACAAAGAGAGATAAATATAGCAGGGGATATTGAGCAGATCTTCCCATTGAGAAGACAAAAGTGCAGCAGAGAAGACTGCATACAAAGAGCCAACCACTAGAGTAGCTGGATGAGGTAATTGAAGAAATCAGAAGGATGATGTTGATTTCATCAGCAGAGACTACCAATGACAAGAAGCTGAGTAGAAGGGAGCCTACAAGATCAACAAGGAAGCATCAACAACAACAGTGAAGCAGAGGAGCAGATGGACAGCTCCAAGGGAAAGTTTGGGATCTAGGTGGATTTCAATACTGGAGAAGAGGAGCTCATGATTAGGAGCTCATGATTTTTCTAGATGAGGAGTATGATGCAAGAGAATCACTCCATGTCAACAATGTGCCATCTAGCCAACACATCCAACACACATTTAATGAAGAAAGGGAGAGGCCCAACCCTCTCAATTTTGAAATTTGAAATTGCAATAAGTGTTGTAAGGATTTTAATGCCAGACCATGCCTTTGTATAGGTAGTGGTTGAGGTTTCCTTTAATGGTTTCCTACAACAATCCCAGGACGTAGTCAAGACTGGGCATCCATTTATGTAATGTAGCTGTAGGAGCTGCTCTATGATGGAAATAGTTCAGACATGGTGAGGTGGAGGATAAGCTCGCGAGATCCCTCTTTGTAATTAGAGAGTGATAGGATAGAGAATGAGGGAGATATGAGGAGAGACCACAAAAGAGAGGTATCGAGAGAGAGCTGAGACTTGTTACAATCTATCCTTTGTAAACACCTTGTATAGGCATTTCTGAATTAATAGAAGAGCAGTTTTTCCTGCCATGAATTGTCTATATGTGTTTGCATGTTTTTCTTCATTTCGTGTTTTGAATGAATAACTTGTGAAGTATTTCATACGTTTCAATTTCTTCCCATCTTTGAGTTTCCGAGTGCAAGGAGTGCACATAGTCCGCAAGGTGTGCATTGACAGAGGTGAGACAACCTCAGGAAATATCAAGAGGGATAGCATTGAATGTTCATCAGCAGAGGTGCAAGGAGTGCACAGGAAGGAAATCTATCTTGAGTTCATGGAAGACATAACTAATGAAGGTTATGTAGAGCTCTGCCAAAAGGGCATTGATCGAGTGCATACAGTGCACTAGGGAACTCTATTTTGAGTTCTGAGAAAAGAGAAGTGTCGAAGAGAAGACACTCACAGGGTTGTTGAATACTCTGTAGGATCTGCAAGGTGTGCATCGAGCAGGAGAATTCCAGGTGGGCGTAATGAGTTTTATTTTCAAGAAAAATTCTGGAATCTGAGTTATTCGAGATCCTCAAATGCAAAGTGTGTGCAGGAGTAAATCTTTGAGAGGACGAAGCTCAGAAGGGATAAAATTTTTGTAGCACAGATGAGACCCAATGGAACTGATCTCGCAAGAGGAAGAGTCGAAGGTCAAGACCTTCAAGACTTAGAAAATCTTCTAAGTCAAAAATCCAAGAAAACTCAGGAGGAAGAGCACAACTGTCATTGGATCAACACTAGGAAGAAAGATCCGGACCGTTGAATCTACATCTAGGAAGCAGGAGGAGAGCGCGCAAGGAGGATAAATCTGAACTGTCAGATCTCGCACCAAGAGATGATAGCCTTCGAATCTGGAAGAAGGTGCACGAGGTTTAAGCCTCATAACAGAAGAAGGGAGAGGAATCATCAAGTCTCGAAAGCACTGGGACTGTCCATCTTACAGGACGCATGGGAAGATTTCCCCATTTCGAGGATTTGGACACCGGGAGATCGAGAGTGAAGAGTCTCCCAAAGTCGCAAAAGGGAGAATCACGATCAGATCCTGACCGTTGATCAGGATGAGTGTGGACCGTCGATCCAGTGGGGTCGAGGGTTTTCAGAGTTTTTGGCACTGGGGAAATAAGGAGAAGACCGGGCCAAAATCATGAAAGGAGAATTCATGAAAGGACCAGGACCATCCATCAAGGAGGACATGTGGAAAATGGTCGACGTTTCATAGAAATCGCCCAAACGATCAACACCAATCATCAATGAGGACACGTGGAAAGTGGTCAAGGTTTGAGGAAAATCCTGAAAGGTTGTGGGTCGTTGATCCAGTTGGATTGTGTTCGTCGGTTAGAGAGGAATCTGGTTCGTTGATCCCTCAAGTGGGAGATTTCAGCATTTTTTCATCAAGAAAAAAAGAGGGGAGAGTCAGTTGGCACTCATCCCAGAAATCGTGAAAGGAGAAATTGTGATTGAACAAGGACCACCCATTCAGCGGAAGATCTAGACCGTTGATTGTTCAGGGGAAATTTCAGACTTCGGGGATTAGAAGGAAGAGAGGTTGGAGTTTCATCACAACTTCACAAACCCCGAAATCACGACATGCTCGGAGGAGTTATACCTAGGTCATAGGGCATGGTCGCATGGATGGAGGCTAAGGGAGGAGTCAAATCCCGTTAATCCCTTTTCGGCATTTCAGGATACGGGAGTTCGAAGGACCTAGAATCATTTGCAGCCAGAATTGTGAAATTGTGAATTACGAAATCCCAAAAAGTGGAATGTGGTCACGGGTAGTGATCGCATGGTCGAGCATTAAGGGAGGAGCCAGCTGTGGATTTAGGCCCTATTTCAGGGTTCGACGATTTAAAGGACAAGGATCCCGGGAGAGCTCGCATGTAGGAGTCCCGAAACCCTGACACATGAAAGGTGTGTTGTTTATGCCTTGGGTCATAGCCCGAGGTCACCAGATAATAAGGGGCTAGTTGGAAAGGAATCAATGCCGAGGTGTGTGTTGGTTCAAAACAGAGACGAGCGTCGAAAAGGGGGCACACGTGCAGATTTTCTCAAAACGTGTGCCAAAGGACAAAGGGACCTGTGGATTCATTCAAAGGGTTCCAGCAGGATCCTGAAGATCCATTTCAGCTCAGAAGAAGATCAATCTAGAGACTGGGAGGTCGTAGA
Source organism: Picea glauca (assembly GCA_000966675.3). Taxonomy (NCBI): domain Eukaryota; kingdom Viridiplantae; phylum Streptophyta; class Pinopsida; order Pinales; family Pinaceae; genus Picea; species Picea glauca. The sequence continues at coordinate 39,532 of JZKD02S0729965.1, read as the reverse complement.
ACCCTGTTGAGGTAGGGGGATTGCATCACAGTGGTAGACAACTTAAGAATCGCTGGATTTTTACCTTATCCTTGCGGATGTATGGTATGAACCTTAGTAGTTCCAAAAATTTATTTATAAGGTCCTCCATCGTCATCTGTCCAAGTTGTAACTCATACAATTATTTCGTATTCCTTTCATAATATCTTTTAGAAAGGTATTGTTTCTTAAAATACTTCTTAAAGTCGGACCATTCCAACTGTTTCTCCTTTAGGCCCTTGGACAATTTCAGGTCTTGCCACCAAATGTTGGCCTTCCCTTTCAGATTGTAGATGGCCATTCTGACCTTCATGTTGCTAGAATAATTGTAGATATGGAAGTATTTTTTTATGTCCAACAACCATGCCTCAACTTCTTCCTCTGTCCTAGATTCTCCATCAAATGTAGTCGGTTTAATCTTTTAAAATTCTCCTTCAAGGTGGTCTACTTATTTTCTTTTTCTGTCTGGTTTAGTTTTGTCTTTAGTTGAAGGTGTTCCTTCATATGAACTGTCTCCTTTTAATGTTTTCGGCCCAAAGTTCTTGGAGGCCCTTTTGTTGACCTCTTCGTCATGGTTATCATCTTTTGGGATTTTCTTGGTCACTATACTTTGCAGCAGAACTTCATTTATATCTTGTTGTTCTTGCTGTGATTTCTTCAATTTTTCATTGTCATCTTTGAAAATATGCAGTTCGATAATAAGATTCCTCATTGTTTCCAACACCTCCATTGGTGAGCTTCCATCACTATTCAACCTTGGATCTCCAGGAGGTCTTTGCTATGGATTTCCTTCCATCCTGATTTTTGCACCCTCCTGAGCTACCATAATTAACACAAAAAAAAAATGGCTTTTTGTTTGTAATCATAAGATTTATTAGTTTTATATAAATCAAAAAATATACTAAGCAACTAATGTGGCCCTATTCAGGCCCAGTGCTGTGACTTTTTTCTCTGATACCATATGTAATGTACCCCAATTTACCCAAAAAAAAAGAAAAAATATTAGTATGTTTGGGAAACATTACTTCTCCTAGTCTTCAAACAATGAAGTTATTAACGACAATTGAACTACTATGAACTTCCTTCTCCTATTTAATAACTGACTTTGGAATCACCTTCCATCTTATTAATAGACACAATATAATTATATCTATACATTTATGGCATATAAAGGACTTTTAGTCCTATAAAAAATTTAACCCTCACCCCTATGTATGGTCCCTTACTTGAATACGAACAATTTTCTTTTATAAAAGGAGAAACTCAAGGGTTAAGGGTCGCAACTTGTAAGAATTTAAAGGTACTAAACTTTCAAATAACTCTAATCCTAACTGACCCTCCCTGTAGTCCAACTGAAGGGCTAACGAACTAAATCATCTTAACTGAACAATGGGCGACTCGTGATAGTGCATTAACTCGACAAGAAGTTTGAGGGTTTTCTGTCAGTCGGACTTAATAACCCTCTATCCAGTCTATTAATGGAGGCCCTGCGAGTTCACATTCCGAGGCCACCACTCACCCTCTATTCAATACACTTATACCACCTCTGTTATGTTACATGGTCGGATAGTGCCTTCATATTCCTACTATCAGTCTGTGTAGTAACGGTTAATGCTCCATTAGGGTTCTCTCACCTAGAGTTTAGGGTTTTGTTTCTTCCTTATGAATTCCTCCTCTATGATGGTATTCAACACTCTGGAGGTTTTCCCCTGGTGAGATATGCAGGAGCTACCCATCTTCATGGTAAGTTACGATACTATCATCATTGTTTGTGATGAGTAAGAAAAGTCGAGAAGGATTTTGGTCATTCCAGTATTTTTTATTTCTTACGGATTCTTTGTAAACAATGTCTTTCCTTCAAAGATTTGGCTCTGTGGAAAGTCTCCTTTAGTCATGGGGAAATTTTCAATTTCAGTATACTGGACTGCTCCTTAAGCTTTAGGTTTTTTAAACGCGTAGTTATGAGAGATATATGATTATTATTATTGTCCGGGGTTTGGATTTCCCCTCGAAATTTCCTCTGCTACCCCAAGCGTAAACGTCCAGGTATAGGTACTGATTCTATAATTTAAAGCAAGATAACCCGACTATAAATTCTTTAGAATGCTTCTTGTGTATTACCTATTTGGGGCTTCTTACTTTTTAATTTGCCTGCATTTTATTTCCATTCGGATATAGCTTCGACATTCATATCTCATGTAGTGTCGCACGTTAAGTTCCTATATAGAGTACTAATCAAAACTTTATAGCCCTTAAGAAACTTCCGTAAGTCCCTAACATGTTCTATAGCTTCATTGTGTATTATTTTTTCTTTTGGGTCAAAGTTATAGAAAGTTACAGTACTCATGGAGACATCCGTGCTTGTTTCATATGAAGGTCTATGAAGTCGAAGCATTCTTATAGATATTTCTTGGTTGAAGCATTAATTTTATTTAATATTGAAACTATCATTCTTATTCTTTAAAGGATTGGGAACCGAGATCTAATGATGGGGCTCTGTGTTTACAAGGCTACCCATCATAAATCCCTGGACCATCCTCCCCTCGACCTAGGACGTTTATACGACCATATACGACAAAGGAAAAGACTCCATCTCTACCACCGTGAGTTGAGTACCACATTTCATTAAACTCTTCCTATCATTCATTATTCTATTAAAGGTTCTGTCTATTATTCTTTTATTATACAATACTAATGTAACTTGAAAAAAATTCCTTGCAGGGACTTCGACCGTGCATTGATTCGGGCACATACTCCTGGTCAAAAGCTCAAACGGTATTCGGGTTTTAATTCGTTACTCTGAAAGAGTACCCTAGATGTTTTTATTCCTTTTTCTGATATAATTTTAAGCTGAAAGGGTGAGCGTCATGTAGATTAGAGTCTATTCAAGGGATAACTCAGCCCTGTATCTTTGTATTTTAAGTTCAGTGGTCATAAGGGATTTTTACCTTATTAATGTATATCTGGTTGAATTTGCATGTGGTTAACTTTTATATGTTGAGTATTCGATTTTAGGGCAATATGGACAGTGACCTCTGTCAAGCAATTTGGTCTCTTAATGAACAATTCTAGAAAAACATATCAACATAATTCTAAGGATAGTTATTCTGTATTGATTTTTCTTCTTGGATCTTATGGAAATGAATTTCATAGATTTTCTAGTTTTAATCCTGTACCCTTTACTCTTTCACACTGTGTTCTTATTTGTATTTTATTGTCTATTATATTTACAGTCCGAATTACAATCATGCAATATAAGGAAAGGAACTTATGCTTTCTTTTAGGGGATTTATATATGGACCAAAAATAGACTCCTCGAAAAGGAG
>JZKD02S0729965.1:6265-16500 GCA_000966675.3 Picea glauca | reverse complement strand
TAAATAAAAAAAATACTTTTATATGTCGGAAGTTGAATAACTTGTGAAAATACAGTTTTTTTTGTCATAAAACAAGCAAAAGTGTAACCCACCTTCATGATTTCACCCATGTATGAACATGATTTCTACGGTTAAGAGTAGAAACCTATGATGTTTTAATAATCTTCAATTGTTTCTCTTCTAATATCTCTAGTCCAAGGAGTGAAAAGTGTCTGCAAGGTGTGTGTAGGCAGAGTTGAGTTTGACTTAGAAGCTCGGGAGAGATAAAGTGAGGTTTTGGAAGAATTAGTGAAAGGAGTGCATTGTTTATCTAAGGACATATAAGTTCATGAAGGACCTACGCAAGGCATGTTCACATATACCCCCTTCAAGTATATGGTTTCTCTTGAAAGTCCCTTGCAAGGAGTGCAAAAGGGTTGACGCTTTCAGAGTCATCAAATTCCTCAAAGGTGAAGGGAAGGATTTCGAGGGGTTTGAGTGAAGGAGAAGCACCACGCGGGAACCAAAAGTTGAACCCCCCCGCCAAATTCTTTAAGTCTATAAGATTTATTAGTTTCCAAAAATCGCTAAGGGAAGGAAGGGTTGTTGAAAGTGGAGATGGAAGGAAGAGATCAGTACCGGAGTTGGTTGAAGATTCAACCATCGTCTGATCTGAGAGAAGTTGCATGGGATGTAAGAAAGCTGAAGTTCAAGCCCTTGAAGTCCCAAATAATTTGTCACCATCGGATCTCGTAGGGACACGTGTCATCCAATCACATGCTTTGGTGCCAGAGCACTTCAGGAGGAGCTCGAGTGAAGTTCCTTAACTCCAGGGCCTCGGAGACCCTGAGGTTGAAGCAAGCCTGAGCCATCTATTTGAGTGGACACATGGCGAGAGATATGAGAGTCCAGAGGTCCGGTGCTCTGGAGGAACAGAGGCACAAAGTTCTCAAGGATCTTGAAGTGTGGAGTGAGGATACTCAGAGGCTTGAAGGATGAAGTCAATAAGGCATGTTGGATGTAGCAGAAACATGGAGCATTGATCCGAACTACGTCAATTTGGGGTTCGGGAAGAACAAATGGAGAGTGTTGGGGACTCCGAAATCCAAGGAGCCCAGAGAAAACTTGGATCGTCGAATCCATTGGAAACGTGATGTACGTTTGGACTCTCTATTGGTTTGGCATTCAACGATACTGCGGTTTGAATTTTCCAAAATTCCTGAAGTCTCAGAGTCTAGAGTACATCTAGGAGGTCGTCCATCTATTAGGACACATGGACCATAGATATTGAGCATTCGTCAATTTGGAGTTTCGACACATTGGAGGTTTATATGTGTTAGCAATCAGGGACATTCGAAGGCCAGAGTCACGAGGTAGATCTCAACCGTTGGCTTGCTTAAGGTTGTAGGTTGTCGATCTATGCAAATGTAGAGTTGGATGGATTGACACTCCAGTGGAAATGGAAGTCAGAGCAGGGAAAGATCCTGAATCCAAAAATTGCGAAGTGCATATGGGCCGCTGATTTACGGAGACATTGGGAGCATTCGATATGGTCTGGTAGTTCGATAGTTCACGAGGATTGTATGTTTGAGAGGGTAATTCTCCCTAACAATGGAGTCCCGAAGTCAATTGCAATTCATAGATCACGACAGAGGTTGTGATCCATCGATCCCTGGAGGTGTTTAGGACTGCGTCAGTTCACAAGTTCAGAGGAATTGGGGTGTGTTGTTGTTGTGAGCTCCCTGGGCCTGAAGCTCTGTTGTGCCCAAAGTAGCACCTTTCGGGTTGGCACCTGGTTTCATCCTGTGGTCATATGTAATTATGATCGAGAAAAAGGGGCCAATGATGAATTTGGTGAAGAACAGGGTTTGGGTTATAGTTTTTTCATGAAGTCACATGATGGATCCTCGCTAGCTATTTTGAGATGAGGGGAAGGAAATTAAGGACATATGTAATATTCTTAGGGGCTCAGCAGGGCCCCAAGACCTAATTCAACTTTGTATTTGAACAATCCTTAGACCGGGAGGTCGCGTAGACCCTAGGATAGGGTGCGATCTGCATCAACTGGTATCAAACCCCAAAATTTATCTCTGCGAGAGAAGAAACAAACACTATGTCACCAAGAAGACACATGAATAGACCTGTGGAAAATATCGCGATGGAAGATAAAATGTGGAGACTCTGTGCAAGGCTAGATGTCATGGAGACAACACAGAGGAGAGTACCCAATGTAGGTGACATCAATGACACTGAGGTTGAAGAAGTAGAAGTAGAAGGAGCTGTAGGAGAAGACATTGTGGAGGAATGCTTATTGAGGGTTGCTGTGAAGATAGGAGCCATAGCGAAAATGGAGGTCCCAATGTATGAAGGAAACTTGGACATTGAAGAACTTTTGGATCGGATAAGGGCCTTAGATAAGTATTTTTATTGTGAGGAAATAGAAGATGAAAATAAAGTGAAGCATGATGTTACGAGGCTAAAAGGACATGCAACACTATGGTGGGATGAACTGCAGGTTGTCAGAGGGAGCAAGGGTAAACAAAAAATTAAGAGTTGGGATAGGATGGTGACCAAGCTGAAGGCTAATTTTATACCCAAAGATTATCAGATAAATCTGTTCAGGAGATTGCAGAACCTGAGACAGAAGGGTTTGACAGTGAAGGAATATACAAAGGAGTTTTATAGGCTGAACATTAGAGTTGGTCATCATGAGAGTGATGAAGAAAAGCGTGCTAGGTACATAAATGGCCTGAGGTATGAGATACAAGATGAGATCAACATGATGAATGCAAGGACAATTGATGATTCTTATCATATGGAACTGAAGGAATAGGAGAAGTTGGCCAGAAAACAAAGCCAACGGTGAAAAGGAAAGAATCTTGACCAAAGGGAAGGAACCACCAGGGAAAAGTTCTAGAAGGTAGGAGAAAAAGGAGCTGGTAGCTTTGACCACTAGGTGACTAGAGGAGAAAGATGTATGGGTGGAAAATATGGTGGCAAAAACTCTTTTCCTTGAGAAAGAGGAAGAGGAAGAGGTGGATAAGTGAGATTCTATGCCTGTGGAAAGACAAGGCATATGTCTTGGCAATGTCCCAAGAGAAAGAATGCAGGAGCAAAATAAGCTCATATTTTTGAAGCACAATAGAGATATATGGAGACATATATGGAGACAAAGACAGTAGAGGATGGGATATCCCTTATGATGAGGAAGGTTCTCTTGAAACCAGAGAAAGAGGCGGAGGAGTGAATCCAGAGGAACAGTCTGTTCAGGACTACTTGCAAGACTAGAGACAGAGTTTGCAAGGTGATCATAGAAAGTGGAAGCATTGATAATATAATATCCACATAGATGGTAGAGAAACTAGAGCTAGATACAATTGCACACCCAAGTCCATATAAGGTATCATGGTTTCATAAAGGGAACAGAGTAATGGTAAGTCAACAATGCAATGTTGAATTTAAGATAGGAGGTTATATGGATATGATTATGTGTGATGTCATACCCATGGATGTTTCTCATGTTCTATTGGGAAGACCATGGTGGTTTGACAGGAAGTTCATACATGATGGGAGGATAAACACTTACAAACTTGAGAAGAATGGCCGAACACACATGTGGCTGCCAATAGAGGATAATAAAGTGAAGGAGGAGGTTAGTTCAATAACACTTCTCATGAGTGAGAAGAAACTGTTGGAGGAGGAAGAAAATATGCAGTATTATGATCTGAGGATATGAGAGATCAATATATCTCTTGAAATGAATTTCAGAGATTCCCATGTTTGTGAAGAAGGGATGCAGGAGATATGCAAGGAAAAGGATGAAGAAGCAAAGGCTTTTTAAACTGACAATTTGTGTGTCATAGAAGGTGCAACAAAAAGATGGTGATTGAAGACTGTTAAAGAGGAGGAGAATGGATAGAAGTGAAGTTATGTTCACAAGGAAGAGAAGGAAAAGGAGACCTGTATAATGGTGAGCCAGAGAAATGACCAAGAGGAGTATTCATATTCGGTACTCACTCAGTGGGAAAGGGAAATAAATAGAGATGTTGGAAAAATGGTTAAACCACCCAAAGGTAGGATAATATTACCAGGGGGAGGCGGTTATGAAAGACAAAAAGGAGAAACATTGGGAAAGACAGAGTCTTGAATAAATAAGTGAGAAGGAGAAGAAACCGGTGGCTAACAACAATAGAAACGTTCAACGAGTTGATTACCAGGGGAGTGAGAAATATTTGTAGAAAAAGAACCTATTAGAGGATAGATTGGAGAAGGAGATCGTGGAGTTGAGAGGGTTGATGAAAAGCTCAGCCAAAGAGACCAGAGAAGAATGAAATGATAAAGTAGATGAATCTATATAGCGCGAGGCTTGGAAACCAACAAAAGATCCTACAACAACAGGGGAACATCAACATCAAGAACGAGGGAAAAAGACAAGGAGAGAATTCCAAATCAAGGTTTGGGACCGAGGATGACTTCAAATGTAGCAGCAACAGGGCCATGACTAGGAGCTCATGTTTTTCTTAGTTGAGGAGTACGATGAAGGAGCATCTCTATCAACACTTAAAGAGGCTGAGTGGAGAACAACTCAACACTCAGAGTGCGCATTTCAAGTCAATTTTGAACTCAACGAAGGGCGCATAATTTTAATGTTTTGAAAATATTTTAATTAAAGACCTTTTAATGTTTGGAGGCTGATGCCATCCCCAAAGATCTTTGAATATAAAAATTTCTTAAATGTCTATAGGATTGTACATATTTTGAGCTCATCTCATATCTAATTTGTAAATTCTCATTTATTATGATAGGAGAGCAGTAGGTAGGAAGGAGGGAAAGCTCGATGAGCTCCTTCATGTATAAATGTATGTATTGCATGCCTGAATGAGGTTGTTGATCCTTATTTGAGAGAGATATGTTGAAGCTTATGGTGAATTACAGAGAGCTATATGAACTCATGTACACATTTTATTGAAGGAATACAAATAGGGAGGTTTGGTTGCAAATGCATGGTGTTCTCTGTCACTGAATTCAGAGAATGCATGTTATATATGTTGTAGTCTTTATGTTTATGTGTCTTAAATGTATGAACATGATTTTCATGGTTAAGAGTAGAAACTTGTGATGTTTTTATAATCTTCAATTGTTTCTCTTTTAAGAGCTCTGGTGCAAGGAGTGCACAATGCCCGCAAGGTATGCGCAGGTAGAGTCGAGTTTGACTCAGAAGCTCGGGAGCGATAACACTAGGTTTTGGAAGAATCCGTACAAGGAATGCACTATTTCTCTGAGGAGAGGTACATTCATGAAAGATCCGTGCAAGGCGTGCACACATATACTCTCTTCGAGTATATGGTTTATGTTGAAAGTCCCTTACAAAAAGTGCAGAAGGGTCGCCACTTTAGGAGTTGCCGAATTCCTTTAAGGTGAAGGGAAGAATTTCGAGGGGTTCGAGTGAAAGAGGAGCACCAGGCGAGCACCAAGGGTGGAACCCCCCCAAAAATATTCAAGTCTCGAAGACTTCATATTTTCCAAAAATTGCTAAGGGGAGGAAGAGTTGTCGAAAGCGGAGATGGATGGACGAGATTAGTCCTGGAGTTGGCCAAAGATTCGACCGTTGTTCGGTATGAGAGAAGTTGCACGACATTTAAGAGAGATGGAGTTCAATCCCCCAAAGTCCCAAATCATTTTTTGTGGTCAGATATCGCGGGGACACACATCATGCAATCGCGCGCTTCAGTGCTAGAGTACTTCGGGAAGATCTTGGGTGAAGTTCCTTAAGTCCAGGCACCCAAAGACCCCGAGAATGGAGAAAGCCTGAGCCATTTGTTTGAGTGGATGTATGGCAAGAGATCTGAGATCCGAGAGGTCCGGCTCTCTAGAGGAATAGTAGCACAAATTTCTCAAGGCTCCCGAAGTGTGGAGCGAGAATACCCAGAGGTCTGAAGGCCGAAGTCCATCAGGGATTTTCGATGTAGCGGACACGTGGAGCATCGATCCGAACTCCGTCAGTTCAGGGTTCGGGAAGAACAGAGTGTAGAGTGTTGGGGACTCCCGAAGTCCCAAGAGCCTGTAGAAAACTTGGACCGTCAGATCTAGTGGATGGGCGACAGAAATTTGGACTCTGCACAGGTTCGGTGCCCGATAGGATTGTGGTTAGAAGTTGCCAGAACACCCGAAGTCCAGAGTTCGGAGTACATCTAAGGTGTCCATCTATCAGGACATGTGGGCCATGGAGATCGAGCCTTCGTCACTCTGGAGTTTTATATGTGTTAGCACTTGGGGACATCCAAAGGGCGAAATCCCGAGGTAGATATCAATCATTGGCTTGTTGAGAGTTGTGTGCCATCTATTTGTGCGAGTGTATATTTAGGCGTATCGACACTCCAATGGAAATGGACTTCGGAGAAGGGAAAACTCCCGAATCACGAAATCGCAAAGTGTGTGTGGGTCGCTGATTTGTGGAGACACCGGGACCATACGATCTGTTCTGACAGTCCAGCAGTTCGCGAGCATTGTATGTTGGAGTGGGTAATTCTCCCAAAGTGTGGAGTCCCAAAGTCAATTGTGAGTCGTAGATCTCGGCGGAGGTTGTGAGTCATCGATCCCTGTAGGGGTTAGGGACTGTGCCAATTTGCGAGTCCGGAGGAATTGGGGTGTGGTTTTGTTGTGAGCTCCCGGAGCCCGGAGCTCCAGAGCACCGGAAGTAGCACCTTTCGGCTTGGCACATGGTTTCAGCCTGGGATCATATGTAATTTCATCCGTGAAAAAGAGGCTAGTGCTGAATTTTTGTGAAGAAGAGGGTTTGGGCCACGATTTCTTCCCGAAGTCACATGGTAGATCCTCGCTCGCTGTTTTGAGGCACGGGGAAGGAAATTAAGGATCTGTGTAAGATTCTTAGGGGTTTAGCAGGGCCGAGCTAATTCAGCTCCATATTTGAACGATCCTTAGACCGAGAGGTCATACGAACCCTGTGAGAGAGTGGTGTTTGCATCAGACTTTCACTTACAAAGTGCCTTAAGATAACACTCCCTCACCAACTGCTCTAGACCTCGGGGACAATCACTTTAATAATATTATTGTGTACCAGATAAAATTATAGTTAACATATTCTTTACTAATTAAAGTTCCTTAATTTGCTTAGCATTCAATTTCTATATACCGAAAAAACAATATAATAATATTATTTTTAACTTTCAAATAACGACTATTTTAACATAAAAGAAATAACACTTTTAATATAAAAGAAGTAACAGTAAAACAAGTCTATCTTAATTCTAAAAACAAAAGCCAACATAAAAATACACATCTTAAAGTTTTTAATAGTTATATTTTTATTAATTTAATTTATTATTGTGATAACCTAAAAGAGTCAGCGAAGTTGAAAATCTCCCCAGCATGGCCGTAGATCACCTTAAACTGAGCACTTTTATAGAGTTAAATTATATAAATATCAAGGGTGCATTAAAAACCCAACTCTTAAAAATAGCACTCACAGAGATCCATGATGCTTTTTTAACAAATTGCACAATTCTCGACCTCAGTATCTGCAAAAGCATTCAGATTTCGATTAGAACCAGGATATTAAACAACTATTAATAAGAGATGGTAATTTTTTATATTCTCATAAGGTGGTTTCTGCAAATTGCATGGTAATTTTTTATATTATCATAAGGTGGTTTCTGCAAATTGCACAATCCTCGACAACAATATCTGCAAACACATTTAGATTTCGATTAGAACTAGATAATAAACCACTGTTAATAACAGACAAACGGTAATTTTTTTAGTCTCTTTTGTGGATTCTGACAACCAACATTCAAAATTTATGTGCAAAGTACTGCATCTTGTGTAAGACTGTGTTTTGAAGAAATCATTTTAAATTTGCTTAAGTTAAAATATCAAGGCAATGGTGATTTTTAATTTATGTGCAATGTACCCAACTGCTGTTAGACTGTGTATCGAAGAAATCATTTTGTGTTTGCTTCAAGACAATGGTTCTTCGAAAGGTTAGACACTGTCCTCGACAAGAACAAATCCTAATTCTAAAAGAGACGTAGACACTTAGGGTTTGACAACGATCAATCACGAATCATGATTTCAAAACCAACGGATATCTACAGCGTGCATATGTGTAACAATCCCCATACCTACAAGAATCCCAACGGAAAACCTATGTAGTTTTCTTACGGTTCCACATTAACATGTTAAGATTAAAAAAGGACATTGCATTACACGCAAAAGGAGGAAAACTTCAACGGAAGTACAGAAACAGAAGCCGAATTGAATAAAACAGTGAGGGTTCGAAGCCCGTACCCCATGTCGAGTGGGCATTTCATTTCTTGATTTCGAACATGCCATCACACCCTCCGAGATTGCAGAGTTTCCAAGTTTCCAGTTGAAACGATGTAGACATATAGCAATGCGATCAATTTATTTATGGCTTTGAACAAACGTTTTATTTTTTTTATATTTATTGTTTAAATTGTATTTATAAATGTATAAATGGATTCGACAATCTCTTTAATCATTTAGATTATACAAATTTAGCCATTCAAATATACAGATATAACCATTCCTCACTTGATTTTAGGCAAAATCAAACCATGAAAACTGAAATAAACTAAAAAAACTAAAAATTCAATTTATTTCTTTATAGATCCAAACACTCAGTTTCATGGTTTATAATGTTTACCACCTTTAATAATGAGGTCAGATCAAATAAATATGCCCATATACATATATGGATTTAAATATAAAAAAAATTAATCTTTGTTTTTTCAATATTTTTTTTAGTTGGAAATTTATAATAATTTAGTTATCAATAAGTATAGATTACTGGCTATTTCTCATTCATTATTATTATTCAAAGAAAACCATTCTACTTGGAATGATTAGTTGGTGGTCAATAAAGGGGGGGTTTTAGATGTCTCTATGTCTTGTCAATGAATGAGATTTAATGCTCATAACTTCCTTGGATTTATAAATGCATCAGTTAACTTATTTACTTTTTCACATTTATCTAATCATATTATAAATTACTATCTAACAATATGATTGCCACATTTACATGATTAAGAAAAAATAATATCTATTCAACCTTTTATTGCCATATTTAGATTAATAACAATCATTACCTCAACCTCACTACCACGGATTGGATGTATCATATTAATATCCTGCATTAGTTTTTATGGAATGTGAACAGTTTATCCTGCAATTTAAAATTATGGTCATGTTTTGCCTACATTCAATTTTTAAAAAGTTATTATTTTCATATTATTAATGCATTCATGACTAGCTCGCTTTTCATATTATCCCCGCCTTTTTGTGATCATATACCTACATATATTTATTGCCAGGTTATTATTCTGTTTAAAGTTATTACTGTTTGCTTTTCATATTATGGCAGTCGTTTTTTTTTTATCATATACGTAAACATACAATATCCATACTATTATGGTAAACGGTTGCAGATTGAACGGATGCATTGGAGCATAATTTAGAGATACTGTTATTGTAAATGGTTTTTGATAGATTCGATTTATTGAAGCATAATAGTGATCAGTATTTTTAGAATATTGGAGTGGAAAGAATATTAAGTGAGCAAAGAATCAAGCACTGTGAAGTAAAATTTCTGGAATTTGTTTTCTCTAAACTTAAATTACATTGAAATTTTCCATGATATATATTGTAATGTAGAGTATACCCATCAAACATAAATATCAAATTTTTGTTAGAGGAATCAAAATGACTCTGATCTAAATTTTCAATAGACTCATCCTCTCATGTATGATTTGTATCTTTGATATGATTTAGGTTAACTCATAAGAGATTTAGGTTTTACTGTTTAATGTTTTGAGTTTTCTATTTAAGTTTTACTGTTTTATGTTTTGAGTTTTCTACCTAATATGATTTAGGTTTTTAGGTTTACTGATGAGAGATTTGTTTTATGTTCTGATTTTTCTATTTAATATGATTTAGGTTTATTCATGAGAGATTTAGGTTTTATTGTTTTATTTTATGAGTTTTATATTTGCATTTAGGCTTTACAATTTATGTTCTAATTTCTATATGGATGCATGGGCTCGCACCTCTGTTCAATGGTTGGCCGGTATGTATGCAATGAAGCATTTCTTCCCTCACATTTTTAGTTTTTTGAAACCTTATTAAGCTTTAAGATTACACTTCTTCATTCAGATCCTAGTTTACACTTAACGCCCTCACATTATTCTTTTTACAAACTTAACTATATTTAATAAATA
>JZKD02S0729943.1:0-15002 GCA_000966675.3 Picea glauca | reverse complement strand
TATGTGGCTACCAATGAGCAGGTCGCAGATGTGCTAACCAAACCTTTGTCAAAGGTGAAGTTTGAGTACTTCAGAGACAAACTTGGACTGGTCCCTCGTAAGAGGGAGTAAAGAGATGCATATGAGATTCCGGTGACAGTAGCGTGGCAATTCATTTACAGGTAGGATGTGGGCTATTCTATTTTATTCTTATCTGGTATGAAAAAGGACTGGCTCTAATATTACTCATCTAGTATGAAAAAGGATTGAGACAGTTCTTGGTGAATTGACAGCTCTTGGTGAACTATATAGCTTCCTCTAGCATATGGCTAGTAGGACAGTTATTGGTGAACTGCACAAACAGTTCTTGGTGAACTGAGTGAATAAAAATCCTGTAATGACAGCAGTGTGCTCACCTGAGATGTTATTGATCCCAATGCTAGCTATAGATACAAAAATTCTCTTGATGAATAGATTCTACATGGATCAACAAGTCAATAGCCAAGTAAAGACAAATGGATGTAACAGTTGGTACTTGGAAAATACCTTCCTTGCTAAGAGGGAGTGTTGAATTATATAGCTTTGGAAGTTATTTTCCCTATTGTAATTAACCATGTAAATAACGTTTTGATATAGTGTTAACTTTACGTCAAGCATCAAACACATGACAAGTGTCAAACTTATGCCAAGACAACCATATGCCATGTGTCAACCTCATAGCATCTCTAAGAGGGCTACTTAGGGAGGTTGTAGTGGCTAGCTTAGGGAGGTTGCTTAAGAGGGTTGCTTAGGATGGTTGGAGTGGTCAGCTTAGGGGGGTTGCTTAGGGTGGTGGTATGATAGATGTATAACAGTTGTCATACAATCCTAAGACATTTTTTTTAGGGCAGCCTCTAGAAGAGACAAAGTAAGTGACCTTTGGGAGCATTAGGAGGTGGCTCTTGGGAACTTTAAGAGGTGGCTCTTGGGAACTTTGGGAGGTGACTCTTGGCAGACAAAGGAGAGAAAGTATGACAGTTGTTATATAGTTTTCATACATTCTTAGGGGGCTTCTTAGGGCATCCAAACCAACCTATAAAAAGGGGCATTCACTTACCATTTACATATATTTGTTTTGTTGGAGTCTTCTATTGAGGCAAGGCATCTATTTGCTGAAGTATTTTCTGCTAGTATATGGTCGCTAGTTGTTGGAGTCTTCTGTTGTTCCTTGCTGATATAAGGCTGCCACAAATACTCTGTTAAATCTGCCATAACTCTGCTATAGCAAGAAGGAAAGTCAATTATCTTTTGGTGAGTTTGTCAAGTTGTTACTATAAGTGTTAGTTTAGCTATTTGTGAAGTTTGTAAGTGTTGAAACAGAGGTATTGTTTCAGCCCTCTGAGTCCTAGCTAGTTACTCTAAAGTCTTGTATTGGTATTGTACTTTGTAGAAGAATCTAAAGAGAAGTTTTGGTTGGGTTTTCTACCCCAAGAGGGTTTCCCAGGGTATACTTGTGTTCTCTCTGTGATTGTCTCACTTTCGGTGATCTTGATATATGCAAGATGTATTGGTATGTTGGTTGTATGCTTTAAATTTTTAAATTTACCTACATGCATTAGTTTTTCAACATTCAATCTTCGTCTCGCAAAGTTTTCAGATTGCTTGATTGTATGGAAGTTTACATCAACTAGAGTTTGCAAAGGTTGTTTGGTATTGAGTTCTTTTTTTCTTCATTGAAACATCTCGCTTTTTCAATGATTAGGACTCTCTTGTTTACCGCAAACCAGCCTTGAATATTGATTCTTGTTGCTTATTTTTTTAGGATTGCCAAGAGTGATTGTTTTCTTTTTCGTTTACATTATTTGGGTTCTTGTTTGAAGTTATGTTGGAATAATTCTGACATTTTTATTATTTGGGTACTTGTCGACCTTTTTAAATGCATTTTTGTTTTATCTTCTTTCTTGCTTCATGTCTCTTTGTGTCAAACATTGATTCCTTTAATTCCAGTTGAAAGTAGTGAAGCATTAAGTTTTTTTTCATATCTCATTGCATTGGATCAAACGGAAAAATATTTGCATTCTAGTTTTTGGGTGGTGCATATTTGTAGTTTGCATTTGGTAGATTGCATTGGGTTTATGAATTTGGGAATGGATAAAATACGTGTATCCTTTCCATAGTTAGCATTCATCGAAATTGAATTTTTTGCATTTCGTTTTCGTTTTGCATGGTTTTAAGAGTCAAGTCACAATCTCATCAGTTGCACCTCCATACCCCTGAGTAAACGAACAACCATAAAATTAAAGTGCTAATTAAAATCCATCTAGATATTTTTATTTCTAGGGATCTGCAAACCTACATTAGATTTGTTGTAGGGATTTGGAGTAGGTGGTGAAGATAACTCTCCAAAGCTACAAAACAAACATAGAATATTGATTTAGGGAGAGAAATCCATTTGCCACATCATTGTCTTGGGCGGCCCTTATCACACAAGGGTCAATCACAAGGTCACATTAGGGCTAGTGGAGTAACTAACCTCACTTCGTTGGTCTTGGTGGAGTGGTTTGCATGTATTACAAATGGTGACATTAGACACTTGGGGATCACTTGGGAGGTTCACACCTTGGTCAGAGGCACCTCTCAAGGGGATTTTGGGTTTCAACCCTGCCCTTGCGTGTATACCCAACTGTCGATTGTTTCCCAAGGCTCTATTGTTGTAAGTGGTAACCTTAGTGGCCATAATATTTAGGGCTCATACACAATGTGACAGCGAAGAGGAATGTCTTTGTTGTACCTGGAATAGATGTTGTTCAAACTCACTCGGGCTCCTTGGAGAGTAACCCATAGTTTTGTCATGTGGAAACTTGCACCAGGGTGTAATTCTGTTAAATAGGTCGCCAACATAATTGTTCCACACACTCTATCTTAGCCCCTTCCTATAGTGGTTTCATTGTGGGAAGGTTTGTTTTGTTTGTTTTCTTCCTAGATTTTTTAGCATGTGTTGTTTGTTTTCCCTAGTGGACCTTAGGTTGAATCAGTGTTTATGGCGTCAGTTCTTGGAACTACCAATGAAGGAACCCCTTCTCTAGGGGAACCTTTTGTTTTTCCTTCTTTTGGAAACATTGGTCCTCCTTATATTACCACATTGAGTCTTCTCGGACTCACTATCAGGTTACTGGTATGGTTCTTTTCCACTCTATAATATCGAATGCTCCAAATGCTTCGAATGCAAGTACCTCACCCCAAGAATAGGTACCTCATATTGACCCTTCACCTTCCTCTTCAGTTGCATATTATTCCCCTTTTTCTCCTTCTCCTATTGAAAGCTCTGAAGTTAGTAACCAAGTGGATAAGAAGAAGAAGAAAAGGAAGATTAAGAAGAAGAAAAATAAGCAAGGGGCCAAACTTCCAACCAATGCAGGACATGTTGGAAGAAATCAACCAGTTATTGTCAATCAGGCTGGGAATATTGATGAGGTTCACAAACCTATCAAGGCAACTCGAAAACCCAAATTCCCTTGCAGGATTTGTAAGGGTGAACACCTTATTAAGGATTGCCCTGGNTATGTTGCTTTGGGAGAAACAACATCATTTTTTTACTAGCAAGGGGCAATCCTTAATCCTGTGGTGTGGAATTTAACACCTTAAACAGGGGTTGGGGAGATTGATGTATCACATTGTCTAATAGAAAACTCGACCTCCCCACCAATTATACACAAATTCCTCTGCACAAGAATCCTCATGCCACTCAATCCTCTGCACAAAAATCGACGCCGGGCTGCAGCTGCTGTTGCGTTTCGAGATAGAGGTTTTGGAATTGTTTTGGATGCAAGGCGTGGCAGCTTTCTCGATCTGATTTCATCGCCCCGTATGGTTTGATGCCCAGATTCGTCCATGGGTCGACAGGAAACTGCCACCTTCATGCTAAATAATATTTCAACATGTGTCAAGTAGACGTCGGGCTGCAGCTGCCCCGTTTCGAGATAGAGGTTTTGGAATGCAAGGCGTGGCAGCTTTCCTGCACTGGCGGCTGACCGTCGATGGGCGGGAGAGACAAGTGGTGGAAGCGCTGGAGGAGAGGAGATTGTGGGTGGGCGAGTGTGGAAGCGAGAGCGGATGCGTTCCAACCAATAGTGAGTTGTGTTCCCTCTCCCTTCTCGATCACACAAATCTAATTAAAATAATATAAAAAGAGGAATTAAATGAAGGAAGAATTCGAGGTAGTTGTTTTTTGGAAGTTGATGGAAGTTGATGATAATATTTAGCAAGGCACCCTGATACCCATTTGAAATTTGATTTGGCATCGTGGCACCAACAAGATAGGGTTTACCATTGGCCAAATTGGCATCTACTCAGAATTCCCACCATGGTCAACACTAACCTTTGTAAACACCCACTAATAGTAACTATCCAAGAATGTAAGAGGGAAAATACTAAAATACTTCTAGTTTAAAAGAATGAATGCAAGGATGGAGACATTGGAACCATTAGGGTTTCGAAGGAGGAAGGAAAGAGAGAGATTGAAAAACAAGTGTAGGATCTGGTTAGAAGATTTGTGTAAAAGGATTTGAAGAATTATAGCTTATTTAGTGGGAAGGTTATATCATATCACACAATCCAAGGTTTTTTTTATAGAGTGAAGGATGAGGATGGGGATCAAGAAGAAGAAGATTTTGAGCTTCATGAGTTAAGAGATATTTTCCTCAAAGATGATGATATAATGAGGGAATCAAATGGTAGGAAACAAATAATGGAGAAGAAATAGGTTCACAAGAGAAATAATATAATAAAGCTTTAAAAGTGTTACTCAAGGAATCATCTAAAGACAACAATGGAAAGAACGATTGTCATGACCAAAGTGGTGACAAGCAAGAAAATCAAAAGGATATATAATTGTAGATTAAATATATTATCTCTTCCTCCACATGGATTCAAGATTTCATATGTTGCACGCCTTGCAAGGTTTCAAAAGAAGATTTGAGAGGTCTTTGTGAACCTTTTGGTGAAATTCATGAAGTAAAATGTATTGATTTTTTGGGGGATGTTTTAAGGGTTAGTACATTTGTGCAATATGAATAATTCCATACTTAATTAGTTGTGTTGCATTGAGTATTTGTTTTCTTAAAATGGATATGGTTAAGAAGGACAAGAGAAAATGGAGACTAGGGTTTAGGTTTGAAACCTTCCTTAACAACCATCTAAATGCCTCAATTCACATGGAGTGTTATTTGCAAATGAGATGAGGAAGGAAAGCTTTGCTTCCATCAAACATATTCTTGATAAAGTATACAATCTTCACTAGAATAATAGTGCTTCTAATTTGTTGCTATAAGCAATTTTTTATAAGTTCAAGTTACCATTTTGTGTATGTCATCAACTGCTAGCTAAATAGACATACAATTAAACATTAATGGGGTTATTTTGTTTCTTGTCTACACCTTGTTGCCTTATACTAATTATTTTTTATGATTTTTCCCCTTCTTTTTGTTGTTGCATTTGAGTAGAATCTAGAAAAAGAGAGTTATACTTGAGTAGGGACTTTTTTCCTACAATTGCATATGGGTGAAGTATAAAAATAAATAAGAATGATGTTGGTTTTACTCTCTTACTTCTTCATGGGCTGACCCAGGTTCGGATCTTAACAAGTTTCCAACCAAACCCTCAAAAACTATCTGCCCTCCTGGTAAACCAAAAGGCAATGATGTGCACAGAGTGCACAGTGCACTCTCACCCGAGATAGCTTTTATGGGTGACTGCAATACTCAAGTGTTTGCAGACTAGGAATGAGTGGGGATATGGAATTGTGTTATTTCTTCCTTATGCATTATCCTTGTTAATTTTTCAATTAATTCTATGATTTATTCATCTTTAAACATATGCATGCATGCTGATATAGTTACTTTAACTATTCATTCATAAGCTAATGATCAACAGAAAGTAAAAATTCATTAACAATCACACAGAACACAAATTTTACCATGGTTCACCCCCTCCTGGGGCTACGTCCACAAAGATCTTGCTTCTATGCTCTTTTATTTATTCTACTACAAAATCTTGCATTGCGCGCATTACATCTTTAGTAATACAATTAATATTGAGGGTAAGAACCCTCTTTGAGGATGAATAGATCACACCAGGCTCCTCATCCTATGACCTAACCCTCAAGAACTACCTTACTCGACTCTTCTATAAGACTTATTATCCTCAACAACTTACAAAATTCATAATAATCAACTCTCTCTCTGTTATTATCTTAACTGACCTCTTGTATATATCTCTATCTCACATCCCCTTCACCTAGACCTCCTAGGTCCTTATTTATACTACTTTTTTGGGCTTATAGTCGTTACAATCTTGTCAAAAACCCTAACCCTATCATGGTTAAGCTTGTACGCCTGCACACCACGTTGTTTTTCCTCCTGCATGCTGATTTTCCTTCTTTTTCTGCATTCTGCTTTCTTGCCACATGTTGTGCGCGCTCCAAAATTAGGTCTTCCTTTCCAAAAATAAGTCTTTCCCAAAATAGATCTTTTCTCCAAAAATAGGCCTACGCCCAAAATAGACTTCCTTCTCAAAATAGGCATGTGCCCAACAAATGAGGATTCCTTTAGTGTTGTTCATTAAAAATTTGTTGAATTCTTTAGAACTATATGTTGGAATTCATGAATAATTTTTGTTTTTCAAATCTATTAAGATAATTGTTGCTTACACAAGGATCTCATTTTCTAAGAGTTGAAAATAGTGTTGTTTTATAGACTGCGGGATGTACGGTAAGCTAAATATCAAACTATAGGTATTTAGAAGGTAGTTTTTTGACAAGCCATTTCACTTGTGGTTTTAACATAAGTTGTAGGTACATGCCACTGCCTACAAGGAACATGCTCTCTGATCATGTGGTTTGTTATTTTTCAATTTATGATTTTGTTATTGTCTCAAGGTCCTTGCTCTATTTCTAGATGCTCTATAAGAAATTGAGCCCAAACATTGATGTGCCATTTTTTATTTATAGGGCTTTCCATTCTCTAATTAAATTGTCACCTTAAATATTCTTGTTTTGTTTCTAGAGGTCTTATGAGAACCCAAACAAATGGTTCCATTCAGTACTTTTTTGTTGGTTGGATTCATGCCTCAAATTTGAACTTTTTGAGTGAGTTTTTATATAATTTACTAGAGTTTGCAAAGATTTATAATATTGAATATACACATATGGGTTTTTACCTATTAACACACATACAAAGAAACTTGAAAGACAATTGTTTAGGTAAATGTGTACCTTGCAGGGTTCTTATTATAGTCACAGACTAAACGTTTTACGTTTTTGTCTTTTTCTGGGGATTTTTTCTGTTTATTTTTGCTCGAAATCCAACGAGAAATTGTTGGATCTGCATATTTGAGTGGCTAAGTCTGTATAATCCTAGTGCCCCAGGGGTTTATCAACACATGGAATCCAATTATGCATTCAGAAATACAATTTAAACAACGGAAAATTGTGATTTTGTCCAGATTTGTTGTCGAATTCCGGTGAAAAGGAGAAAAACGTAGAACATTTAGACAACGCCCTTAATATATAAGATTTCAGATTTGATTTTTCTTGTTTGAAATTGATATTTCTAGTTTAATTTGATGTTCTGTATTTAAGTTGTCATATGTTTCCCATAATTTATATTAGTTTATCTATTACATCTACCTATAACTTACGTAACTAAGCATAAAAATGAAAAATACGATTTTCTTGTTATTATTCTTAGTTTTCACTATCTTTCTAATTGTGAATACACCCTAACAAGAAAAAATCACCTTTTGTTACTTATGTAGTCTCAATATTTTTGTGATCCCTTTTTGTTACACATCAAAATGCCACACTTAAGTGTCGCAAATGTCGCAAAGTGTTGTATGCACCTTACTAAGTGTCACATGAACTTTTCAATATCTCACAACTCATTGAAACCATTAAATACATTTTCCATGACCCCTAAGCCATAGTGGAGGAAGAAACCCATCATTTCAAGGCCAGAAACATGCTTTTCACTTGGAAATTCGACCCCTTTTTTAGCATTTATGAAGGGTGGCACCCCCTTGGCCATTTAGGGGGAGCACCACTTCATAGGGTGGTGCCCCCTTGGCCTTATTTAGGGAACACCACTGGCCCCCTGTCTCTAACTCAGGGGGAGCGCCACTTTGGTTAGAGGAAAATATGGTGAATCTTGCCTTTTCTTAAGGGACAAATCTGAAGGGATGAGGTTGTTTTCGGTCAAATCCTATCCTCTGGAACTATATTAGGATAAAATCCCAACTTGTGGATCCATATCCTCAACCAATTCTCTAATTATTCCATTATGGTTGAGCCTCCCAATCCTATAAATTGAAGGCATTTCCAAGGTGAAAGGAGGAAGATTTTAGGTGTCAAACCTTTGATCCTGGGAGAAAGAATTCAGCATTTTGATCTCAAGATTTGCATGCAAGGGCTGGACGAGGAGAGCTTGGAGAACATTTCTACAACATCAACATGATTTGTAAGTGCATTCCTTTGGCTTTCCATTCAATATTAACTTGGTATATTCCTTTCTCTATTATGTTCATGATAATGTCTATGCTTAAGTTAAATCTGGTATAGATAGATCTGGTTTTTATCTAACGAAATATAGTAGAAGTAGAAAGGTTTTCCTTTGTCTTGCAGATCTCTTCGATCGTTGAAGGAATTAGACCAGCGAGGGAAAGGGATGGAGAAGTAAGGATAAACTTCGGGAAACATGTGTTTCTTTCTCCTTCTTTATATAGGTTAATGAACTAGATCTATAAGGAAAGTAGCAACCATCTGTTTACTTTTGTCTTTGGACCAAAGAAGGGGTCTTGGTCCAAAGGGGAGCTTAACATGTCCGCAAGGTAAGATTTCTCATAACAGTAAAAATGGTGACTCCATTGGGGAAGGACTTTGAATAGTCTTTTCTTTGGTTTGTCTTGAATCCTTGCTTGTGATTAGATCTTTCTTGTTTGTTGCTAGACTCTGAGTCTTTTTCCTTTTTGAAGAGTTTATAGAGTCATTAACTGAGTCTCTGCTAAGTTTTAGTTTTTGGAAGCCATTTTTAAGCTTGTTCAGGACCAACACCCCCCTCCAGTGGCTACCAGGGCACCATTGGCTTGAATAACGCTCACATTTATCCTTCTAGGGAGAACCATAGCACTATGTCACTTTGATTACAGGAGCGCCACTCTCTCCTTTTTGGTGGTTTTGTCTTGCTTTGCTCAGTCTGTTGTTTGGAGGCTTTTAGCCCAAAGTCTCCTAATATGTCTTTGACTTTGTTTTGATTGATAAATTGATATTCATCACTCATTTCCTTTCTTTATTCGAGTTTTAAAACTTCTCCTAGTTTTGAAATTGTATGGTTCTGTTGGGTTAACAAGATCCCCTGGTTCATCCTACCTCTTACTCAGTGCTAGTCCTTTTTCATACTAGATGAGTAATCTTAGAGCCAATCCTTTTTCATACTGGATAAGAATAAAATAGAATAGCCCACATCCTACCTGTAAATGACTTACCCTGCTACTGTCACCAGAATCCCATATGCAACTCTTTACTCCCTCTTACGAGGGACCAGTCCAAGTTTGTCTCTAAAGTACTCAAACTTCACCTTTGGCAGAGGTTTGGTTAGCACATCTGCAACTTGCTCATTGGTAGCCACATAATGAAGCTTCATTGATCCCTTTTCTACCACATCATGAATAAAATGATACTTGATTCCAATATGATTTGATTTGTCATGAAACACGGGGTTCACTGACAACTTTATGCAACTCTGATTGTCACATCAAATGCTAGTAGCATCTAACTCAATATCAAATAATCATGAAAGTAATTTATATAGCCATATAGCTTCAGTACATGCTAAACATGTTGCCATATATTCTGCCTCGGTTGTACTGACCGCAACATTGGTTTGCTTCCTACTAAACCATGAGATCATACCTAATCCCAAACTAAAACAACATCCTGTGGTACTCTTATGATCTGTGACACTACCAGCCCAATCTGAATCAGAGTATCCATGTAGTCTGAACTCACAATCTGCATCATACTTCATACCATACTCAATGGTACCTTTCAAGTATCTCATCACATGTTTTGATGCAATCAAATGAACATGTCTAGGTTCAACCATATACTAAATTAAAGTGTTCACAACAAAACATATGCATGGCCTTGTATTTGTTAAATGCATCAACAAACCAATCATTTGCCTATACAAAGTGGCATCCACTATCTCTGATGAAGTATCACATAATAACTTTGGATTTGTCGTCATAGGTGTAGTCATGGATTTACAATCCATGATTCCAAATCTCTTTAGAATTTCCACAACATATTTTCCTTGACTAAGACAAATCTCACCTGGATTTTGCCACAATTCTAGACCTAGGAAATAGTGCATCTGACCCAGATCTTTCATTTTGAATTATGAAGCAAGCTTCTTCTTGCAATCAGTGATGAGTTTTTCATTTCCTGTTAGAAACAGATCATCCACATACAATAGTAAGATCAATTGATCATCATTCTCAACCTTATAGTAGAGATTGGAATCTGCTTTACTCTTGATAAATCCCAAGCTCATTAGAAAATTATCAATTCTTCCATACCATGTCTTGGATGCTTGCTTCAAGCCATACAAGGCTTTCTTTAATCTGCACACATGTGTCTGACTGTCATGTGTGTCAAATCCTTGTGGCTGCTCCACATACACTTCATCTTCTATTACACCATTCAGAAAAGAAGTCTTTATATCCATCTCATGTAGTTTCCATCCCATCTTTGCAACTATAGCCATAGTAGCTCTAATGGAAGTATATCTTGCCACAAGAGCAAAGGTTTCTTCATAATCTATTCCCTCTTTATGAGATAACCCAAAAGATACAAACCTTTCTTTGAATTTCTCAATACTACCATCCGCAACATGCTTGATTTTGTATAACCATTTAGATGTTACCACAAATTTTTCTTTTGGTCTCGGAACTGTGTCCCAACCATCATTTTTCATAATTGATTGATATTCAGTATATGGTTGAACCTAGACATGTTCATTTGATCGCAACAAAACAAGTGATGAGATACTTGAACAGTACCATTGAGTATGGTATCAAGTATGATGCAGATTGTGAGTTAAGACTACAGGGATACTCCGATTCAGATTGGGCTGGTAGTGTCACAGATCGTAAGAGTACTTCAAGATGTTATTTTAGTTTGGGATCAGGTATGATCTCATGGTTTAGTAAGAAGCAAACCAGTGTTGCGCTCAGTACAACTGAGGCAGAATATATGGCAGCATGTTTAGCATGTACTAAAGTTGTATGGCTACGAAAATTACTTTCAAGATTATTTGATATTGAGTTAGATGCTACTAGTATTTGTTGTGATAATCAGAGTTGCATAAAGTTGTCAGTGAACGTGTTTCATGAAAAATCAAAGCATATTGAAATCAAGTATCATTTTATCCGTGATGTGGTAGAAAAGGGAACAGTGAAGCTTCATTATGTGGCTACCAATGAGCAGGTTGCAGATGTGCTAACCAAACCACTGTCAAAGGTGAAGTTTGAGTACTTCAGAGACAAACTTGGACTGGTCCCTCGTAAGAGGGAGTAAAGAGCTACATATGGGATTCTGGTGACAGTAGCGTGGCAAGTCATTTATAGGTAGGATGTGGGCTATTCTAGTTTATTCTTATCCAGTATGAAAAAGGACTGGCTCTAATATTACTCATCCAGTATGAAAAAGGATTGGCACTGAGAAAGACAGTTCTTGGTGAATTGATAGCTCTTGATGAACTATATAGATTCATCTAGCATATGGCTAGTAGGACAGTTATTGGTGAACTGCACAAACAGTTCTTGGTGAACTGAGTGAATAAAAATCCTGTAATGACAACAGTGTGCTCACTAGAGATGCTACTAATCCCAATGCTAGCTATAGATACAAAACTTCTCTTGATGAATAGATTCTACATGGATTAACAAGTCAATAGCCAAGTAAAGACAAATGGATGTAACAGTTGGTACTTGGAAAATACCTTCCTTGCTAAGAGGGAGTGTTGAATTATATAGCTTTGGAAGTTATTTTCCCTATTGTAATTAACCATGTAAATAATGTTTTGATATAGTGTTAACTTTATGTCAAGCATCAAACACATGAAAAGTGTCAACCTTATGCCAAGACAACCATATGCCATGTGTCAACCTCATAGCACCTCTAAGAGGGCTACTTAGGGAGGTTGTAGTGGCTAGCTTAGGGAGGTTGCTTAAGAGGGTTGCTTAGGATGGTTGGAGTGGCCAACTTAGGGGGGTTGCTTAGGGTGGTGGTATGACAGATGTATAATAGTTGTCATACAATCCTAAGACATTTTTTTAGGGCAACCTCTAAAAGAGACAAAGTAAGTGACCTTTGGGAGCATTAGGAGGTGGCTCTTGGGAACTTTAAGAGGTGGCTCTTGGGAACTTTGGGAGGTGACTCTTGGCAGACAAAGGAGGGAAAGTATGACAGTTGTTATACAGTTGTCATACATTCTTAGGGGGCTTCTTAGGGCATCCAAACCAACCTATAAAAAGGGGCATTCACTTACCATTTACATATATTTGTTTTGTTGGAGTCTTTTGTTGAGGCAAGGCATCTATTTGTTGAAGTATTTTCTGTTGGTATATGGCTGAGAGTTGTTGGAGTCTTCTATTGTTCCTTGCTGATATAAGGCTGCTACAAATACTCTGTTAAATCTTCCATAACTCTGTTACAGCAAGAAGGAAAGTCAGTTATCTTTTGGTGAGTTTGTCAAGTTGTTACTATAAGTGTTAGTTCAGCTATTTGTGAAGTTTGTAAGTGTTGAAATAGAGGTATTGTTTCAGCCCTCTGAGTCCTAGCTAGTTACTCTAAAGTCTTGTATTGGTATTGTACTTTGTAGAAGAATCTAAAGAGAAGTTTTGGCTGGGTTTTCTACCCAAGAGGGTTTCCCAGGGTATACTTCTGTTCTCTCTGTGATTGTCTCACTTTCAGTGATCTTGATATATGCAAAATGTATTGGTATGTTGGTTGTATGTTGTAAATTTTTAAATTTACCTACATGCATTAGTTTTTCAACATCCGATCTTCATCTCGCAAAGTTTTCAGATTGCTTGATTGTTTGGAAGTTTTCATCAACTAGAGTTTGCAAAGGTTGTTTGGTATTGAGTTCTTTTTTTCTTCATTGAAACATCTCGCTTTTTCAATGATTAGGACTCTCTTGTTTACCGCAAACCAGCCTTGAATATTGATTCTTGTTGCTTATTTTTTTAGGATTGCCAAGAGTGATTGTTTTCTTTTTCGTTTACATTATTTGGGTTCTTGTTTGAAGTTATGTTGGAATAATTCTGACATTTTTATTATTTGGGTACTTGTCGACCTTTTTAAATGCATTTTTGTTTTATCTTCTTTCTTGCTTCATGTCTCTTTGTGTCAAACATTGATTCCTTTAATTCCAGTTGAAAGTAGTGAAGCATTAAGTTTTTTTTCATATCTCATTGCATTGGATCAAACGGAAAAATATTTGCATTCTAGTTTTTGGGTGGTGCATATTTGTAGTTTGCATTTGGTAGATTGCATTGGGTTTATGAATTTGGGAATGGATAAAATACGTGTATCCTTTCCATAGTTAGCATTCATCGAAATTGAATTTTTTGCATTTCGTTTTCGTTTTGCATGGTTTTAAGAGTCAAGTCACAATCTCATCAGTTGCACCTCCATACCCCTGAGTAAACGAACAACCATAAAATTAAAGTGCTAATTAAAATCCATCTAGATATTTTTATTTCTAGGGATCTGCAAACCTACATTAGATTTGTTGTAGGGATTTGGAGTAGGTGGTGAAGATAACTCTCCAAAGCTACAAAACAAACATAGAATATTGATTTAGGGAGAGAAATCCATTTGCCACATCATTGTCTTGGGCGGCCCTTATCACACAAGGGTCAATCACAAGGTCACATTAGGGCTAGTGGAGTAACTAACCTCACTTCGTTGGTCTTGGTGGAGTGGTTTGCATGTATTACAAATGGTGACATTAGACACTTGGGGATCACTTGGGAGGTTCACACCTTGGTCAGAGGCACCTCTCAAGGGGATTTTGGGTTTCAACCCTGCCCTTGCGTGTATACCCAACTGTCGATTGTTTCCCAAGGCTCTATTGTTGTAAGTGGTAACCTTAGTGGCCATAATATTTAGGGCTCATACACAATGTGACAGCGAAGAGGAATGTCTTTGTTGTACCTGGAATAGATGTTGTTCAAACTCACTCGGGCTCCTTGGAGAGTAACCCATAGTTTTGTCATGTGGAAACTTGCACCAGGGTGTAATTCTGTTAAATAGGTCGCCAACATAATTGTTCCACACACTCTATCTTAGCCCCTTCCTATAGTGGTTTCATTGTGGGAAGGTTTGTTTTGTTTGTTTTCTTCCTAGATTTTTTAGCATGTGTTGTTTGTTTTCCCTAGTGGACCTTAGGTTGAATCAGTGTTTATGGCGTCAGTTCTTGGAACTACCAATGAAGGAACCCCTTCTCTAGGGGAACCTTTTGTTTTTCCTTCTTTTGGAAACATTGGTCCTCCTTATATTACCACATTGAGTCTTCTCGGACTCACTATCAGGTTACTGGTATGGTTCTTTTCCACTCTATAATATCGAATGCTCCAAATGCTTCGAATGCAAGTACCTCACCCCAAGAATAGGTACCTCATATTGACCCTTCACCTTCCTCTTCAGTTGCATATTATTCCCCTTTTTCTCCTTCTCCTATTGAAAGCTCTGAAGTTAGTAACCAAGTGGATAAGAAGAAGAAGAAAAGGAAGATTAAGAAGAAGAAAAATAAGCAAGGGGCCAAACTTCCAACCAATGCAGGACATGTTGGAAGAAATCAACCAGTTATTGTCAATCAGGCTGGGAATATTGATGAGGTTCACAAACCTATCAAGGCAACTCGAAAACCCAAATTCCCTTGCAGGATTTGTAAGGGTGAACACCTTATTAAGGATTGCCCTGG
>JZKD02S0729932.1:0-15002 GCA_000966675.3 Picea glauca | reverse complement strand
ATAGCTCCAATCTCATCCCTCACCTATGTCAATCTAGTAAGGTATGTGACCACATTTTCAGCCTTGGTCATTTTTATGCTCTTTAGTTTTTCCCTCAAAACCATCTTCCAATTCTTATTTGTACTCTGGTACAATTTAGTCAAAGACTCCCACATCTCATAGGCATGTGTCTTCCTCGTCAAGTGAGAAATTAAATCATCCTTGATGGCATCAAGAATAAATCTCTTAGCCTTGATACTCTTCTTAGTATAGGCTGCAAGAAGAGTAGCATCAATAGGTACCACAACAGGATGAGTAGTGGTATTCTCCACAATATCCCACAACTCGTTTTCTTGAAAAAGAAAGATCATCCTCTCCTTCCAAGCACCAAAATTTGCTACCCCATCAAGTCTATCCTCAACTCTCAAACCAGTAGCCATTGACCCTTTTCTGCTGAAAATAATAAATTCAAAAATCTTCCCTGTGAAGTGACTGCTGTCCCAATTTTTTGTCTACTGAAATCTCTGCTTCTCTTCAACTCAACTCTGATACCATGTTAAATTTTTCAGACCCCGACCTAGTTTCAGTCTCGCTGATTTTTTAGCTAATGTTTAATGCCCAATCCCAGTTTATATCAACAATTAAATACACAACAAAAAATATAATTCAGAACTGAAACATGAGGATTCTGAACTTCGTTTTCAATGCAGAAATAAAATATCATCGACATATAAAACTCAGAAAATTAATGACACAAAAAAAATTGGTCTAACTTTGACCCTGGAAAAACCCACAAGGGGAAAACTAGTGAGAGAGGGAGATTTTTATTATTTAGGAGCTTCATATAATTCTATTACATCATATTCATCTTCAGAAATTTAAATGACAAACTTATCTCAACAACCGTGCCAAATCTTCACACAGGAAAATGAGCCAAACTCCTCAAAATTCTTCCCAGAATGTTTTGGAATAAATTGTAGGTTTTCTCCTCGATTTTTGTGCCTCCAAACTACTGTATGGTCACCTTGAAATTCATGCCAACTGCCTCAGCCCAAAATAGAGCAATAAATGTTGTATGACCACCTTGGGAAATGTGCCAAGACTTCCAGAAAATAACACAAATCCTTCTCCTCGAAATCTATGCCAAAAGAACAATCATATGGACCATATGGACCATACGGAATATGTACAGTACAAACTTTACTTTTTTCCTTGGTTTTCATGCCCTTTTTCCTGTTGTACTGAATTCAAAAATTCGTACAGTATGGCCTTTTCTACTGGACTGTACCTTGCCTTGATTTTTGTGCCTTCTCTTCTTGTTGTACGTCCTGCTCAATCCGTACAGTACGACCTGCCTTCAATGTTGTCCTTGCTGCCTCAATTTTTGTGCTAGTTTGCTGCCTTGGGATGCATTCCCTATCTCTTAGAAATGGCTGCTCTCTTGCTACTCCAAAATTCTCTCTCTCTTGCTCTCTCAAAAATGAATCGACTACCCAAGAATGGGTGCGCCCCTCTACCCTAATTGACCTCATGAGGTAGGTGAGGAGTCTCTCTAATCCAATGGCTTAGATTAGATTAGATGAGTGGCTGAGATTAGGTGTCTCTTCACTCACCCTCACTTTAGTCATAAATTCACCTTTTAATTTGCATCTCACAAATTAAATGACTAGGGCCCACATTAGGCACTTTCTCACCCCTTAGGTGCCTAAGGAAGAGAAACACTTGCCTTGGTACTTTATTAAATTAAAAATTTTAACAATTGAGGCATTTCTCTGTGCTATATTTATCATCCAACCTGATTGTATAACAGAAGCAAGGGATCAATCGAAGAATGACGAATAAGTGTGGACTCCCATTCAAAGTTTGCAGTAGGATTCTAGTACATCCAATACATTTACATGAAAAATTTATTCACTATGGTACAAAGATCGCTTATATTTATGTAAGAAATCCTAACTAAACAAAAGGGTACTTTTGGAATTGCACACCTCTCTGGTAGGAGGGCACTCAATATTTTTGAAAACCTGTCACAGGGTCAAGAGGGAATTTTTTTAGGATGGCCTTAAAAATGATGTTCAAAGGTTTGTGGCAGAATCTTTGGTTTTCCAACAAAATAAGGTGGAAACAATTAAGACCCCAGGTATTTTACAACCATTATCCATTCCAAGTCAGTGTTGGGAGGAGGTTTCCATGGAATTCATCACATGGTTACCAAAGTATGAAGGAAAGAGTGTCATCATGGTAATTGTTAATAGACTTACCAAGTACACACACTTTTGTGCACTCTCTCATCCTTTCAAATCTAGTATAGATTCTACCGCATTCATGGATACAACTCAAAAGCTACATGGAATCCCAAAGATTATTGTAAGTGACAAAGATCCCATCTTCATTGGACATTTTTGGACATAATTATTTTCTTGTTTGGGTACTCAATTGGCTCATAGATCATCTTATCATCCTCAATCTTATGGAAAAACTAATATAGTGAACAAATGTTTGGAAGGCTACCTTTTTTTTTTGTCTCTGATAAACAAACACAATGGTTCAAGTGGTTACCCTTGGTATAATGGTGGTATAACACTTCATTTCATACTGTAACAAAAATGACACCATTCATGGGGATTTATGGATATCACCCACTGTCCATCACTTCTTCTCTAAAATAAAAATCTAAGGTTCAAGCAATGGAAGATCACATTGAGCATCAACAACAAGTTCTCCAACTCTTAAAGGACAACTTGACCATGGCATAGAATCACATGAAACAACACGCAGATCAAAACCATAGTGAAATAAGTTTTGAAGTAGGTGATTGGGTATTTTTAAKACTACAACCATAGAAACATATGTCCCTCAAGCAAGCTAAGAAGGATAATAAATTATCATCAAAGTAATATGGCCCTTATAAGGTGTTTCAAAAGATTAGTACTATGGCATACAAATTGGAGCTACCTACATCTTCGCAAATACACCCAGTTTTCCATGTTTCATGCTTAAAGAAGGTTATAGGTGACAAGATCCCATTTCAAACTATATTTCTAGAACTTGATGAGGAAGGAAAAATCATATTGGATCCTGAAGCTATCACTTACACAAGAATTTGCTAGCTGAGGAATAGATCAATTTCAGAGTATCTCATTAACTGGAAAAAACTACCTGCTGAAGATTCCACATGGGAAGATAAGTATTTTATACAAAAGCATCCATAACTACTGAAGCATTGAGGAAAACACTTTTTTGAAGTGGAGGAGCATGTTCAGCCCTAAATCGTGGCATATTACCCATTAATTGGGGCATATTACATTAGTATTGTTGTTTTTATTTATGTCTACTTGGGTCCATTAGTTTTAAGTGTACCTCCTAGTATCCTATATATACCAAGGAGACCTTTTCATTTGGAATCATATTTTATTGGTGAATTCATGTAGTGTATAAGTTGGTTTCCCCCTCGAAGAGGCTTATTATTTAAATTTCTCTCTTTGTCAAGGCATGTATTACTTATTTTGAGGTTTTTTATGCTATTTTAATATTTGGTTCTTAACATAAAGATTGATAATTTTCTCATACAACATCATATTAGAGTGACATATTTTTCATTGTTGATAACATGTTGGGGTATTTCCAATGATTCTTCTATCCTTCTCATTCAAACGTTTTATCAATGTTGCATCTGTCGAGGTTGATTGGGCTATAAATCCTTGGTGATCATTTTATAACTTTCGAGCCTCAACATTTGATTCAATAGTTTTGTTAGAATTGTAATGGTAGGATTCATTCAATTAACCTATTTTGGGGATGAAAACTTTACTTAGATGGACATTGAAAAATTGTTCCCAAAGGAATTGTTTAATGAAAGTTTGGGTCCCACGTTCGTTGGTGCATTACCCAAATTTAATTCCTTCAATTACTCAGTCATTTGTGGTGTACACACTCCTGATTTAACCATTGAGATTGAGGTTATTCTTCAATATCACAAAGTTATAAATTCTCCAAAACAACCAATTGACATATAGTGAGCTTAGTACTATCTAAGAGCTGAAAGGACCAAATTTCTCTCGAAGTGTATTTCAGAACCAAGGCAAGAGAAATATGTGTTTTTTTAACCCATATGATTATAAGAGATGTTTTCACAATGAAAATTATTAATATAATCAAGAAACACAAAGAAAACAATCTAGTACCATGTGCACGAAGAAAGTCACTAGAGCCACAACAAACTTAATGACAACTGCAATATGAAATGGATTAGGAATAGTAAGAAATAAATTTCTAGTGACATAATTAGGCATGGAGAAGTTAGTTTTTTAGGAATCTAAGGAGATTAAATGATGAGCTCAACAAGAAGGGATCTGAGCTGGGAGGGGGATAAGATAGGCCTCAAGACGAAASTGGGCTACATTGACCTGATCAACGATGGAGAGAGTGAGAGGATCATCCTCAATGTGCTTGACGACAAAAATGGGTTGAAATACTTATGATGAAGCATTTGTGTYAGGAGACRAAAACTCATCAATGTGTGGYGTGTTGGAGAAGAAGAGGTGACCCTTATCAACAAGCAATGTAAAGAAGCRAAAGGGAGGGGTTGTTGTCATTATGTGATGAATAGGTGCATGTGAAAGAGAGAWATCTAGTGAAATGTGCACATGTGGTGATGGTAATTGTGCAAACATTACTGATGTATCAATGTTGATTRTGCATGATCYAGGTGGATATTGGTGGCCACTCACCTRTTCCAAATTCCAACTRGATCATATTGACAGTTTTCAGTTCTCTGTAATGGGGAYAGTTCTTTGCAATTATGGGTTCTTCAGTTTTGAGGCTGTATTGAATCCCTACACAACAWCTAGGTGGATATTTGTTGTCTCCCATCTAGTCCAACTGAACTATTTTGGCATTTTTCAKCTCAGTGCATCTTTATGTACTTTCGAGGCCATTTTGAGGCCCTAAACAACATTTTGTTGGMTTGTCACACTCAAACTATGGAAAGAGTCAATTTTGACATAAGAATGTGTAGTTCTAGAAAATACCTTTCCAGTGGACTATCRCATGCCTAAAATAGAGATCGTATGCAAAAGTTACGACCYCRGGAAGTTGATGTACTAACTTACCCCAATGGGGCCCACATGACTTTTGGCRCTTCATCTCGTAGGGTTAGGTTTTTGGATGTCTAGGGTTTTGGAATTTATGTTTATTGTAAAASGTCCTTAAGAGCCTTGTTTTACTCATATTCTTGTGAATGAGTGTAGTTGTCACATCTCTTCTCATAGATAAAGCTACCACCATTCTAGYGAGTCTTGCACTYTGTATTTTTACAGTCTCTGTACATTTCTTTCATTAATAGAAATTATGTATTATTGTATTTCTCTATTTCTRGCAATATTTGTGTGTATTTAAATAYAATATCATTTCTTTCATTTTGTTCCAAAAATAATCTGGATCAGTGGTATCAGAGCAAGCTTCTCTTGATTKYTTTTCAGTGAATGTCCCCGATAAGGTATAAGTATAGCAAGTTGGGTCTTGAGCTTGTTTCTCTTGAGGAAAATCGATAACGCACACCCAAGAAACCCTACATGGAGGAAKAAAATAAAAATGAAAGAGTAGAATATTCTATTAACCTATTGCTTGAGCAAKATCTCACGTGACAAAGGGATGRAATGATGGAGAATTTTACTCACATCCTTCAATGTCTTCCGATAGCAACATGTGCATATTCATCAAGATGMCATTTTGGAGGAACTTYTCCCTTCAAGGTACAAGTTAACTTTGATATTCTTGTATTTGAAGGTYAGATAGATTCGAATGSCATAAAAAAATGGTTAAATCTGCTAGAAGATTATTTCTCCGTTCACAATTTTTCTARCAGGGAAAATATCACCTTYGCACTCCTCAAGGCTCTCCCCCATGTCAAACATTGGTGGGAAACTTACTAGGATCAAAGTTCCATRGAGAAATCTRAAATATATGGGGTCGAKCCCACTTGGGATTTTTTTTTAGATGCGGTCAAGGAATAATATTACCCTATTGATAACAATGAAGAYCAATACATGAGATGGACCACACTACAGCAAGAGAAGGGCCAAACAGTGTYKCAKTTCACACATACTTTCCATACCTTGCGTACCAAGATGGGTGTCAAAGACTTCGAGTGACATCTGRTTTGAAATACCAYGGGGCTCTGCATATTTACATCCAAACCGAAATGAATTTCCTAAAAATATCATCACTGGGAGTTTCCTATCGATATGCTTTCAAAATCGAGAAAAAAWTTGGGCACCAGAACAAATGAGACTTTGGGTCTGCAAATACRCAACCAAAGAACGATAAAGATGTCCCTAACMAAYAACCTCTTGAAAACTAGTCCAAGACATGAGAAAATAAGTGTAAGGTAAAGACRAAGAATGACACTGGGAAGTGGCACRACTTCCATAAAATAMCTTGGAACAACATGGATGAATGYCACTCAAAATAGTCATTGGTGGCCAAGATCAAAGACAAGGAKCYGAACCTTGATTTAGAATCTGATCCAGAAAATAATGAAAAAGGYAGATCATCGATGCAGACCCCACTTCTACTATCRCGACCACAACAATTCAACCAGAAGAACCARTTGATCCTAAAGAGGGGGAATGCCTCTTCCATTCACAKATGTTGGTGAATGGRACCCTGTTGAATTTYRTTGTTGATAGAAGAAGCCAGAAGAACCTCATCTCAACTGATGTCGTCAAAYAGTTGGGGTTTTCGACAACACCACACCTKCATCCATAAAACATCTGATGGMTTTGCTAGGGACAAGATTTATGTGTTAKCCCATAGTGTCTCCTGTTCTATGGCATCCAACCCTTCAAGGATGAGGTAGTATGTGATTTYCCCCCCATTGATGTTTGTGATGTTGTTTTGGGCCAACCATATATGTGGAAACGCCATGTTGTTTATGAGTCTCGACCCCGTATTTTCATTATTACACYGRGGGGTCAAATMTACAGGATACCAGAGGTAGTTTTGACTATTGTTACACYAAAATAGTGTTGAAAGGTAATATCGCATACTGCAAGATTAAGCCTCTTCACAATCTATTCAAMATATGCACARAAKCCCACTGCAACCACTCCAGTCTCAACACCTTATATCTAGTAGAARAAGATTGCAGAAGACAAAAAAAATATTATTTCTTAACCTAYAATGGTGCCTACACAATTCCTTKTCAAGCCCAGAGACAACATGTTAGTGGAATAGATTCAACCCTTCCAACAACAGTTMTGTGACAACCTTCCACARACCAAGCAGTACAACTTCTCCAACAAG
This sequence comes from Picea glauca, assembly GCA_000966675.3. NCBI lineage: Eukaryota > Viridiplantae > Streptophyta > Pinopsida > Pinales > Pinaceae > Picea > Picea glauca. The sequence goes on along the minus strand of JZKD02S0729932.1, from coordinate 7,718 downwards.
GCACACAACTCACCAAGATTCAAATTCAACAAACACTTTCCTCTCTTCCYTGGGAACTCAACATAATGGAGACCATTTATTCCTAAGGGGGGAGGACTAATCCATGCGGATATTGGTGGCCACCCACCTATTCCAAATTCCAACTGGCTCATCTTAACAGTTTTCAGTTTAGAACGTTTCTTTGTAATGGGGACAATTCTTTGTAATGATGGGTTATGCACTTCTAAGGTTTTCTTGAATCCATACACAACATCTAGGTGGATATTGGTGGATGTCCATATAGTCTAATTGGCCTATTTTGGCAGTTTTCATCTCAGTACATCCTTATGTACTTTTGGGGCTATTCTGAGGCCCTAACCAATATTTTTTTGGCTTTCCAGATTCAAACTGTTGACTAAGTCAATTTTGACAACATAATGTGTATTTATCGGAAATACCTTTCCAACGGGCTATCACACACCTAAAATGAAGATCATATGCAAAAGTTACAACCTCAAGAAGTTGATGTACTAACTTACCCCAACAGGGCCTAGATGACTTTTGGCGCTTAATCTCCTAGGGTTTGGTTTTCTGATGTATAGGGGTTTTTCATTCATGTTTATTGTAAAAATGGCTTTAGAGCCTCATTGTATTCATATTCTTGTGAATGATCATAGTTGTCACATCTCTTCTCAAAGATAAAGCTACCACCATTCTAGCGAGTCTTGCACTCTATATTTTTACAGTCTTTCTACATTTATTTCATTAATAGAAATAATGTATTGTTGTATTTCTATGTTTATGGAAATATTTATGTGTATTTCATTTTAGTATCTCTTCTTTCATTTCTTTCCAAAAATAATCTAGATCAATGCGCACCTCACCGATGATAAGAACGTGTGTAGTGAGGTTTAGAAGAGTGTGTCGGCACATAATCCAAGTTCGAAGGAAGGAGGCCTATGTATACACGAGGAAATGAATGTCACGTCAATGAAATGGTGGAAGAAGGATACTCACAAATGTACACTATGTATCAACGTAGGATGAGGGAAATCATTGAAGTGTAGATCAATAGGTAGAGGTGACTTGAGAAGGAATTGGAAATGGTAAGGAGGGCATAGTGAGAGGAAAATTTTGGGTGTAGTCGTTTACATGTGTGTGTGTGTGTGTGTGAGAGAGAGAGAGAGAGAGAGAGAGAGAGGGATTCCTAGTAGGAAGAATTGTAAGGGGGATCAATTTCTTATCTTGGAGAGACACTAAGGAAAGAAAATTGGGAAGTTGTTGTGAGCACGCAAAAAATGGAGATACACTGGTGGAAGCCAGAATCGTTGATATTCTTTCCTAATTGATAAGCAGAAAATGTAGAAGGTTATATAATTACTTTTAAGATAAAAAATTATGGAAATAATGCTCAACAATTACCTGAAATATTTCATCTTGGTGGACTTAGTGGTGATGCCTACATATTGACTAGTGAATCTCTTCTGGTGTAAGTAGAGGATGCATTATGATGAGATTTATCTCTTTAAAATGCATTAACGATTGAGGTTGGTATCTCCATATTGGGGATGATATATTTTTGGGATAAATAAATATTTTTCACTAGGTGAATATATAGATATCTCGCAAGTACTTCTCCACTATCCGCGAGCATCCATAGCCCTGATGGAGTCACCACAGTGTCACAGACCTTGCTCCACTACCAACGAGATTCCATAGCCCTAGAAAAGATATATTCATGTCCCCTAGTAAGGTAAAAATTTCATTTCCATTCCTTGCCAGCTTATTTAGTGCATGATTAACATTCGATGGATGGGGAAAGAAATGGCCTTTTTATCCTGATAGGGGATGATTTCAATATATTGAGATTTATTTGAATATTTTATGCACCTAGCTACATAAAGATATCCCTTTCGGCTTCCATCATTTAGACTTTGATTCTTCTCCCTTCACGAAAACAGATACTTAGTGTGTCGATGGTTCGTCCATTACATAGGATCTGCTCACCAACCAATATTTAAGGATGACCATTGATTAACAACTATGCTCTGTCATGGTTTAATTGTTATCAAAAAATCCCAAAATAGTTTTGATTCATGTTCAAATAAAGACCCCTAATTCCACTCATGAGATAGGAAATAGATGCAAGCTGATGCATTCCCACTTTTAGTGTGAAGGTGCTTCCTGTGAAAAGACAAACTGAGGTGAGAGGTATGTATGTCATTTAAATATAATCATAGATCATAAGATTTTTTTTTTTAAGAAATGAATTGATTTCAAAGGAGAAGATGGTAAATAAATAAAGAGAGGAGATGACGTATTCAAAGTTAGAGAATAACTCAATCCAAGTCCTTGCTGCAACTGAAAAATGAAATTTTCGTGAAATGAAGATTAAAGGCATGTAGTCGGTGAAGAAAGTAAAATGATAAGAGATATTGGACGAAAGTGTTTTCGGCAGCTTCAAGGATATTCATGCATTTCAACTAGCTAGAATTTTGCATCTTCTTGAAACAATTAATCCATGTGAAATATCATACGTGTAATACTTCATTCAGATGGGTTCGAGTGGTATAATCAGATGATAATTACACCTCTCATCATGATTTTTTGAAGTTTTTTAGTTTCATTATGAAGCCTTGTCCTTCAGTTGGCAAGTTTTGGTCAAGATTCTTCTTTGTTTCCCATTATATATCTTTTATTTGGCCTTGTAAGATATTCACTTCTTCCAAACTTAGTACTGTTCCAATTTCCAAGAGACTGAGTAGACTTGAGCTCACGTGTTTTTTTTTTTTTGTTTTGTTTTTTTCTGATGGAGTCTCACCTATTGGGAAAGAAATGATTGTAGTTGTAACGATCATCGGTTCTTCCCTAAAGAAGTTCATTTGAAATATATTTGATTGATGAATATCCCCGAGATTAGATATCATTTTGATGGAATTGTCAGAGGGAAACAAAAACCTGATGCTCTATCCCTTGAGGTGTTTTCCATATGTGAAGTATGCCATCCCTTTCCCTAATGATTGAAGAAAGATCTCAAGTCCGAGAAAATAATGAATGCACCAAAGTGTTAAGTGCATCCTTTGTCATAGAGTAACAATCACTTCAATGATTCCACTGAACTAACACCATCATGAGTAAGGTTTTGAATAGAAAATGTGATTCCTTCAATCTAATCGCAATCTTGGCCAAGTTTTAAATCATTCTCGTGCAGATGTTCTTTCAAAATTTTGGGGTAGCCAGCTACCCAACTATCAATTCCAGAGTAACACTACTGAAAAAAGTGAGTTTCATGATTGAACTTCTCGAAGAATTCATACATATGGTTTCCTCATGATGATGGAGGAAAACCAATATTAAGTCAATATTTTAGTCAGATAAAAACAAAAATCATTAAACGAAAAGAATAAAGCTTTAATGAAAAGAACACAACCATCACAAACTGCAACCTAAACTAATTATCAGTTGGTCTTTATTAAATAGATGCAAGACAATTCCAAAATCTACGCTACTCATACAAAAACAAAAATAAACATCTAAGCTATGCAGGCATAAAGAAAACAAAAATAACTATGTTAATCCTATTTATAACATACCTTGCACTAGATGAAAGAAGGCTAGGTGTAAGCGTAGTGCCAGTGAATCCAATCAAGAAACTCCAATTCTGTAATTGGATATTCATTGAAGGCCAATTGTAGAGAATGGAGTAATGAGGAATGAAATATTGGAAGAATTGATTCATGTGTGTCTTCACTCAGCAAATTGAATTTGGTGGTGTTATGATTCATGATACATGTAGAAATTTAAGATTCTTCCAACCAAGATTCAATTATGTCATAGGGTTTACGATGATCATCATAGGAATCTTGGAAGGAATTAGATGGTGAATGACACACATGAAGAGACTCATAAATGAAACCTGAGTGTAATTCACTTTGTGAGTGTGTCTCAGAATGGGTGACATCATTCATTCCAAGAGTATAAGTAAGACAATGAGTACTTGACATGATCATCGATTGAAATTAGAGTGTCTCATTATCAATGTGGATCTCCCTGGGTTCAAATTTGTTATAAAAACAAGATCACGGAGGAATAAAATAGAAMAAATGTGGAAATAAAACATAGAATAYACACAATACAATAGAGACACATATATACGTGATTCACCCAATGTGGTCTATGTCCACTAGAAAAATTTCTAGGTCCTTCCTTTCGGCCCTAAACGGATGACCAAACCAAGGTCGTCAACAGGATGATCGTGCATATTGTGAGCATGTATAATTCCAAGTATCCACACACATGGGATGAGAGTCTTCCCTATGTTCAACACAATTACACCATATCCATACATAGCTAGACTGGACACAACCCCTTTCAGGTGGGGCTGATATTTCAACCATTGGGTCCCATGGACGTAGCACTACCTCTTGTGTCCACACATGAAAAANAAATATTGGAAGAATTGATTCATGTGTGTCTTCACTCAACAAATTGAATTTGGTGGTATTATGATTCATGATACATGTATAAATTTAAGATTCTTCCAACCAAGATTCAATTATGTCATAGGGTTTACGAGGATCATCATAGGACTCTTGAAAGGAATTAGATGGTGAATGACACACATGAAGAGACTCATAAATGAAACCTGAGTGTAATGCACTTTGTGAGTGTGTCTCAGAATGGGTGACATCGTTCATTATAGGAGTATAAGTAAGACAATGATTACTTGACATGATCATTGATTGAAATTAGAGTGTCTCATTATCAATGTGGATCTCCCTGGGTTCAAATTTGTTATAAAAACAAGATCACGGAGGAATAAAATAGAAAAAATGTGGAAATAAAACATAGAATATACAAAATACAATAGAGACACATATATACGTGATTCACCCAATGTGGTCTATGTCCACCAGAAAAATTTCTAGGTCCTTCCTTCTAGCCCTAAATGGATGACCAAACCAAGGTCGTCAATAGGATGATCATGCATATTGTGCGCATGTATAATTCCAAGTATCCACACACATGGGATGAGAGTCTTCCCTATGTTCAACATAGTTACACCATATCCATACATAGCTAGACCGGACACAACCCCTTTCAGGTGGGGTTGATATTTCAACCATTAGGTCCCATGGACATAGCACTACCTCTTGCGTCCACACATGAAAAATCATCCCATGCTCAAAATAAATCTGAAAAAGACACATGGTTCATTGAACGCATCCATCACATCCACCAACAGGTTCAGGATATTATGCAGAAGTCCAATGCCAAATATAAGTAGTTCCATGATCAACAACAAGTTCCACGGTAATTTCAGGAGGGAGATAAACTTTGGTTGCACTTGCACAAAGAACACCTTATAGGACCCTACTGAAATATTTTTCCACTCTCCTATGGACCTTACACCATCACCAAGGTTGTGTGTGAAAATTATTTTGAGATCAACATTCCCCCCTTCCTTGGCTTGCACCCAATGTTTAATGTGGACCTCCTTCGGCCATACTTTCCACCATTATTGGAAAACTATGAGATAGAAGAAAAATTGACTTCGACTTAGCTCAACCTTGACTATATGGAACATGAATCCACTGATCATATCATGGACACATAAGTCAAGGGAACTCACTAACAAAAGCTTCAACTTTATCATGTTGTCAAAGTAGGGAAACTCCTGCACCAAGGTAAGTGGCTCACCTGGGGCCAAATTCAACATAAATTTCCTCATCTGATGGGGGACCTCAACACAATGGAGAAACATTATTCCTAAGGGGGGACAATTGATCCAGTTGGATATCGGTGGCCACCCACCTATTCCAACTGGCTCACATACAGTTTTAGTCTTGGCAGTTGTTTTCTAGTTTTTCATGTCTTAAACTTCCGAGACCGTTTTGAGGCCCTAAACAACGTTTTTTTGGCCCGTCATAGTCACACTATAGACAAAGTCAGAGTGTGATGGAAACATGTGTATTCCTTGGGTAGAAATTTCCAAAGGGCCATCGTGTGCCTAAAATGGAGATCATATGGAAAAGTTACGATCCCGAGAAGTTGATGTACCAACTTACCCCATCGGGGCCCATATGAATTTTGACGCTTCATCTCCTAGGGTTATGTTTTTGGATGTCTAGGGGTTTTTAATTACTTCTTGATGCTAAAAAGGCATAGGAATTATTGTAATGTAATTAGACGAATACATGTAGCCACCACATTTTTTCTCAAAGATTGGCTACCACCATTTGAGCAATATTGTTTTCATTCTGCATTTTACAGTTTCAACATATATCTTTATTGAATAGAAGTTAAGTTTCACTGTATCTATTTTATTGTTCATTGTATCTCTATGTTAATGTTATATATCTACGTTTCATTTCATTTTGATCCTAAATCCAAATTACTTTCTTGGAGTGTGCATTCATNAATATTCCCCCCTTCCTTGACTTGCACCCAATGTTTAATGTGGACCTCCTTCGGCCATACTTTCCACCATTATTGGACAACTATGAGAGAGAAGAACAATTGATACCAACTTAGTTCAACCCTGACTATATGGAACATGAATCCACTGATCATATCATGGACACATAGGTCAAGGGAACTCACTAACAAAAGCTTCAACTTTATCGTGTTGTCAAAGCGGGGCAACTCCTGCACCAAGGTAAGTGCCTCACCTGGGGCCAAATTCAACATAAATTTCATCATCTGATGGGGGACCTCAACACAATGGAGAAAAATTATTCCTAAGGGGGGAGGATTGATCTAGTTGGATATCGATGGCCACCCACCTATTCCAATTGGCTCACATACAGTTTTCGTCTTGGCAGTTGTTTTCTAGTTTTTCGTGTCTTAAACTTCTGAGACCGTTTTGAGGCCCTAAACAACGTTTTTTTGGCCCGTCGTAGTCACACTATAGACAAAGTCGGAGTTTGATGGAAACATGTGTATTCCTTGGGTAGAACTTTCCAAAGGGCCATCATGTGCCTAAAATGGAGATCGTATGCAAAAGTTACGATCCTGGGAAGTTGATGTACCAACTTACCCCATCGGGGCCCATATGACTTTTGACACTTCATCTCCTAGGGTTATGTTTTTGGATGTCTAGGGGTTTTTAATTACTTCTTGATGCTAAAAAGGCATAGGAATCATTGTAATGTAATCAGACGAATGGACGTAGCCACCACATATCTTCTCAAAGATTAACTACCACCATTTGAGAAATATTGTTTTCATTCTGCATTTTACAGTTTCAACATATATCTTTATTGAATAGAAGTTAAGTTTCACTGTATCTATTTTATTGTTCATTGTATCTCTGTGTTAATGTTATATATCTACATTTCATTTCATTTTGATCCTAAATCCAAATGACTTTCTTGGAGTGTGAATTCATCACTATCTTTTGTGTTGTTGGAGCTAATACTATGTGCCTCACCTTTCTTTGATTCAACTATATCTCCCATCATCCAAGGGGATCTAACGTCATTTTCCAAAAACAAAGGTATTTCTTCCTTCGGTATATTATCTATATACCTCATTCCTGACTCTGTGTCTTTTTTATATTCTTTAGTCTTATACCCTTCTCTCTATCATAGATCTATCTCCCATGGACCCTATAGCCTAGTTACTCTCTTCAAATTCATCTTTTGATTATTGCTACTTGTTCATCACCCCCTACTCTCCCTTCATTGTTTCTCTGCATGAATTGCTTCCTCATCTCGAATCCTCTTATGTTGAAACCA
>JZKD02S0729855.1:4663-15002 GCA_000966675.3 Picea glauca | reverse complement strand
GCAGATGCCACAGAGCTTCACGGTGAATAATCAGATGTACATTGTTTCATCACTTAACCATAGCAAACCATATCATATCTAGTAGTTTAGCACTAAGAATTCTCATACATGTTAGATCCCACTATTGAAATACATATAGGAAGCACAAAGAATTAGTATATCTATCTAAATATATCAAGGAACTCACCAGAAGAAGAAATAAACACATCAAGCTGAAGCACAAATCATCACACACATATTTACGTGGTTCACCCCCACCCTGGGGTTACGTCCACCAACTCTTCTTCTTTATTAGTGTCTTCAATCGGTTATAGCACAAAGCCACTCAAAACCCTTCTTCGCAAAGGAAATAATATATGCACAGCTCGCTAGATCCTTCTTCCTTGCATTACAATATCAATCACACAGTAGCTTGCACTTAGCCTTGCAAGCCTTACACAGTTCACACAGAGCACTTATTCAACATCACATAGATGCACCACCAATTGCACTAAGAAATCACATATTCTACTTCTTACATTGCCTATATTTCTATTTATACATTACAAAAGTGGGCCTAAGCGTGGGTAAACCCACGGGCCAACATCCATTTCCCATTATATTAACCCAAAACCCTAAAAGAGGCCCAAAAGTGGACTGAGATCCCGTGATCTCTGCTTCTCCTGGCGCTCCATCTTTGACAGGGTGTCAAAGTCCAAAAATGGTCAATTATGACCAAGTGTTCCTCAAAACTTGGTCAAGGGCCAACATGCCCCCAACACCCACTTGTGACTCGTCCCAAGTCACTCAAGTCTGACCAATTATGCTTCGAATTCTTCGAGCTTGGCTCGAGCTGCTTCAACTTGCCGCATTGCTACCGCCTCTTGCTCGAAGAAATCTTGGATGAGTGCCTCATTCACTGGTCCTTCTAGGCTCTATTGTACTATATTCACAAGTTGTTCAAGTTCTACTCCTTGGATTTCAAATTCAGTGAACAGTTGGCATGCCTTTTCTTTCACTAGTTGAAGTCGTTGAGATACTTCCATTACTTTACTATGAAGCATGTGAATCTATTATTGGGTTGTGTGTTGCTCTAGAAACCTCTTCATTCTCTCTACAGGTGATAGGGCCTTCAACTACACCTATATATTTTCAGTGTCGTACTTCGCCTCTTGGAGCTGTGACTCCAATTTATGCAATTATGGGTTCTCGGTTAGGTTCTTGTAGATCTATGAACTTCTGCTACTTAACTGTTTGCAATCCTCAAAGAGTGCTTTAATCCTTTCTACGGTGCTCTGGGAAATTATTTCTCGTTGGTCACGCACTTCTTGTGGGGTCTATGGTATGGTCTGAAGCTCTAAGTCCATGACTCTATGTTGAAGTTGTTGAATAACTTTAGAAAGCGTCATCATTTGGCATTCGATGGGATCCTCTGCCTTCTATTCTAAGTTGGTCATAGAGTGAAATTATCTATTGACTGCTTCTTCAATCCCAATCTTCTTCATGAGCAACTTCTCTTTCTCTTTTTGAATCTTTTCTTTGTCTTCTTCAAATTTCGCTTGGAGAGTGTCCTTCACTTGTTGCACAACTCGACGTTTCTCGAGGATTTCCTTCTGTGCTTGCTCTAAGGCCTGGGTGGCCTCTGTTGTTTCTTCCTGTTCCTTTTGAAGGCATACTTCAACCATGTTAGCAATATTGCACAGTTGAACTGGTTCATTTCCTTCTTCTATTGTTCCTTCTAGCAGGGGCACAGAGAAGACTGTGTGGCTAGAATAGAGAGCTTGCTGTACTCCTTGGAGTTCGATCTCAATTCTATTATACATTGTCTCTTGCTTAGCTTCCTATTTTTCTGTTATCTCTTCTATGGATTCGTTCATAATTGCGATGAGAAAAATGAAGTCATCTGGAGTGAGCGTGGTCTTCAGCTTAGTTACGGGTGCTTTTGATTTCTTTCGGAAGGAAGGTTATGGAGGTGAACCATTCCTTTTCTTTATGATTTCTACTTCGTCTCCTAGCCTCTGTTGGACTTCCTCTAAGTATTCACCATTACCTCCTTGCTCTGGTGTAACATATGTGGTTCTCACAGATCTGTTGTCTACATCCTAGGTATCCTCATCCTTCTTTGTTTGCTTTGTTTTCTTTGTCTTACTGGGTCCAAGTGTATTCTGCGCAGCTTCTGGGCTGTTAATGTCGGACACTTCTACAGGGTCTACTGGAATAAGAAGTTCTACCAACCATTCCTTGGTGATTTCCTCTAGGTCTTCTTCTGCCAGCTTTTAATAAGACTAAAGTTGTTCCTTGTTCTCATCAGTGTGTGCTGTCAAATATATAAAATGGTAGTCTGCATTGAACTTTATCAAAGGTCGAATCCTGTGTAAAGTATTTGGGGTCATGTGAGGCTCGGAATGGATGGAATGCTTCAACTAGGTGTAGTAGGTATTAAATACGGCATTGGATTTCCACTTCTTGTTCATGTCATTCAAGTACCACAGGGTACTAAACTTCGTAGCCAGTGGTTCAAAGGGGTCAATGTCGGGGAAGGTTGCACCTTCCGGTATATCCCATGCAACGAAAGCTATAAGTATCAAGAGCTAACTAAAATGAAATTCATGCCCCTGATCCTGGGCTTCTCTGCAATCAATCTCTAGTTCATTCACCAGGTACTTCACCCAGTTCATTTGTAGTCCCTCTACGCACTTTCCTGTGAGGTCAACTACAAAGTCGGATACTTGCGTGGGTCAATTCTTGTGTACCAACTTCCCTGCAATCAGTTGACAGGTAAGGCACACTGCACCACTTTCAATAGAATCTACCTTGTATCATCGTGTGCATTTCTCAACATCACCATAGTATTCTTTGATCTTCTGAGCAAGAGCGCGATCCGTGGTCTTTCCATGATAGTAATTGTGGGGATCAGGGCCCTGTATGCTAATCCTGGTGATCCGATTGATCAACACTGGATCAAATGTTATGCAATAGTTCAACCATAAGTATCCTCCATGGTAACTTTCCAGTAGCAACTTCACACAAGCATTCACCTCCTGGTGTCTGCCGAAGTGAGGTATCTTCATAACGTTGAGCAGAGTGGACTGCATGAGGTTCATCGTCCATTGCTGAGGGATGATCTTTGAATTATTTCCCTTGGTTCTGGTTAGTTACTTGTATGGGGCGAGTGTGCTATAAAATTTATGATCCCCTAGGTTGAATTCACTAAACTTCAAGGATGCAATCTTGTCGTGATCTACACAGAATGTGCGTACTCCTTTCGACAGGTACGTCGTGACTAGAGTATACTCAAAGTCTCTAGGCACACTATCTCTATTGATCGCACCGCTCAGAGCTGGTATGTAAGCAGGTAGGATGGATGGAACCAACTTTGCATTGGCCATATCGTCCTTATGTTTGGTTCTTCTTTCTGCGACAGCTCGGGATGTTCCTGCTCGAGCAGTCGACGAGGAGGCTTGCACTCCTCTCATTGATGATGTCTGTATACCTGTAGACAATCCCTTCTCTGACATGACTCTTTCAGCTCTGAGGCTAGAGAGTACCTATCTTAAGGCTCTCAAAGTAACATAGATACTGTGTTAAGGTAGAGAGTAATGGCGGAATAATCACGGTTCACAATTTAGGTATTCTACGTATTCAAATTCATGATTAGCAAAAGTGTCTTTCGTGCATGACGCGATGAATTAAGTAAGTAACTCTGTAACATATTGTTTGCAATGGGTATGGGGCTTCCTTAACTCTGGTTCTATCCATTGTGGTGTGGTCTAATGGTCTGGTGATGAGCCAGTAATGATTTTTGATCCATTCGGGGCGACAGTCGAACGGGTATATCAGCCTCCAATGGAGAGATTTCTTCGCCACGACGAAGTGACCCATGTCGCTGTTCTTTTATCCCAATGAAGATCGAATTGTGAAAAGTTTATTTTGGAGGGGTTCTCTTTGGAACCCTTTGTAGCCTATAGATCCAAGTTCTATTTCTACTTAGTTTTCTAGCCTTCTTCCCCATGAGATTCCTCTCGGTAGTTCGTTTCTCGATTTGGTTCTTATTTTCCTTGGGCATAGTCACTTTGTGTGTGCTGAAGTTATTTCCCAGACTCAGGAGAACTATTTCATCTGTATATGGTACAGATACTCCAATATTTCGTGAGTCCCCTAATTCTTGAACATCTGAGCTTCTAGTGTCAAATAGCTTTGATTTATTCTCTTGTCCCTCAATCAACTGTGCAATCCTTCTGGTCATGAAATATTTTATCTCTTGTCTCTGTTGTTGTAACACCTTTTCTTCTTCCTTCTTTCTGGCTTGATCTCTTTCAATCCAAGGTTTTCCAAGTAACATAGTGAATGGCGTGTTGTCCTAAATAAATTTGATAATCTCAAAATATTCTTTTGTCGAAGTTCCATTGATTTTCATAGGTATCTGAGCGAGTTTTCCACATAACATCACCAGTTTTCCTTTGAATATTCCTATTCCTCCCAGTGAAGGAATCATGGAAGGCTTCCCTATAACTTCCCAGGTTATTTCTGGAATAATGTTCACTTGTGTTTCTTCATCAAGAATACATTCAATGTCGAAGTCCCCTAGTCTTGCTTCAATTTGTTCCTTTTCTTTGAAGATCTCTAGTAGGCGAACATATTTATGTTCCTTCAGGGTTTCTTTCATCTGTATTAATAATTTCTCCGATTCTTTCTGGGGTTTTGATATTTATGGGGATGTCCTAGGGTGTTTTTCATGCAAATTCATTATTTCAAGCTTAGCAATCATTCTAGGGAAATCCAATACTTCATTGTCCAAATCTTTGCAACATAGACAACTAGGTTTTCCACATGGGCAATCCTTAGCTAGATGGCCTAGTTTTCTACAACTGTAACATAGGGTCAATCCTCTATTTCTCTTAAATGATCCCCAACTTCTTCTGTACTACACACCTGGATCATGGTAGTTAGCCTGCAAAAAATTCCTTCTAGGATCTTGCATCCATTTGTTAGTCCAAACATTCTTTCTATGCATAGGTATAACATATCTATCATTATTCTTATTAGATCTACTCATATCAAACTTTCTTTCTTCAATCAATGTCCTAGGTTTAAGCTAGGACCGAATCTATTAAACATACCTAGATCCGTGCTCTAGAAACAAAAATTTCACTTATCTTACTTCTACAGAGCACAAATCTTCCAGATCTAAGAAATTTTAACTATTCTTACCTTTATTAAAGAACAGGGCTTACAGATCTTACCTCTTTTCTACAGATATGACCTCTTTCTTTCATAAATTCCCACTTTTACTTTTCTTATAGCATAGAGCGTTCAGATCTCACTTCTTTTCTTAAGATCTGATCTTCCTTTCTTCAAATCTGACCTTATTCATGGAACAAAGCTTCACAGGTTGAGTAAAAAGATGTGCACTAGGGCGGCAAATCTACGCATAGAGATTTATTTTGCACAAAGTTTCTTCTTCCCCAGTTCCTAGCAATCACAATTTTAGGTCCTGGCAACAGAACCATTTGTTGGCACAGGGGTATACCTAGGGTTCAACGCTCAAAAGTGTACCAACTAATCCCTAACTACTATCCCTTTCAACAACACCCGCGAAGTAGATGAAGTCTCACCCGAGGTAGAAGTAGGGGTGGTTGCAAGACTTAGGTGTCTGCAACCTTAGCTGGGACACAGATCTGTGATTCTATCCTTACATGGAACTTAGCATAGATCATTCATCAGTATTTAACCCTTATTATACTTTGTAGATGACACAGAGCTTCGCAGTGAATACTCAGATGTACATTGTTTCAACACTTAACCATAGAAAACCATATCATATCTAGTAGTTCAGCACTAAGCATTCTCATACATGTCATATCCCACTATTGACATACATCTAGGAAGCACAAATCATTAGTATATATATCTAAATATATCAAGGCACTCAACAGAAGAAGAAATAAACACATCAAGCTGAAGCACAAAGCATCACACACAGATTTACGTGGTTCACCCCCACCCTGGGGTTACATCCACCAACTCTTCTTCTTTATTAGTGTCTTCAATTGGTTATAGCACAAAGCCACTCAAGGCCCTTCTTCACAGAGGAAAAAATATCTGCGCAACTTGCTAGATCCTTCTTCCTTGCGTTACAATATCAATCACACAGTAACTTTCACTTAGCCTTGCAAGCCTTACCCAGTTCACATAGAGCACTTATTCATACATTACAAAAGTGGGCCTAATCATGGGTAAACCCATGGGCCAAAATCCCTTTACCATTATATTAACCCAAAACCCTAAAAGAGGCCCAAAAGTGGACCGAGATCCCGTGATCTCTGCTTCGCCTGGTGCTCCATCTTTGGCAGGGTGTCGAAGTCCAAAAATGGTCATTTATGACCAAGTGTTCCTCAAAAATTGGTCAAGGGACAACACCACTTCTACACCACACATGTGACATTCCTTGTTACCCCATCCCTCTTTGGGATATTTCCACATTCTTGTGTCACACCATAGCCTATGTGAGGTTATCCTAATTTGAGCTAGTACATGGTTTTCTTTCCAAGGCATATTGAGAGAGATATTTTTGCATTTTGATTATGCATTTGGGGTTGAACTGTTCTCTATAGTACCATTTTTTTCTCATGGTCTTTTCCTTCATTTTCCTCTCCTGTAGCAAGTGTATGTGTTCTTTCATTTCCTTTTTATCCAATGTGAATTCTTCTTCTGTTATGCCCCAAATTTCTATCCATCTTCATTGGATCTCCCATGTTCTTTTACTTCTCTATAGGAATTATTTTCTAATTTGAATATGCACTCTTTTGTTGTCCATTTTGGCCAGTCTCCCGATATAAAATCAAATTCCTTATTGCTTCCAATTTAAGTGGGAATAAACCTATTTTTTCCAACAAGATTTTATAATGAGTGAATGCTTTGAGTTGCAAGAAGGAAGTCACTATGTGCTTTTGATCTCTTTACATATGGCTTGACCTTTTATTTGATATGTTTGGACTCCATATTTCAAATATGTAGGATAACATTGGCGTAATGAGTGTCTGTAATAAAGAGTTGATTACCCCACAATCCCATATCTCTACCCACCTACACCTAGTGTGTAATAGGAGTGTTGACATCCACCTTCCTTGGCGAGCCTCTTTTTTGTTCATTTCTCCCAATTCATCCTTTCATTAAATTCTAAGATCAAGTATTTGTACTTCTATATAATCTATAGTGGTTCATTCTTGAACTTTATCTGAGGCTGGATTGCTTTCTATTTGAGGGAGAATTATCTTATCTTATCTTATCTTATACCTGTTATGTTTACATGTCCTCCACCTTTCTCATTAATTCATTTCTTCAATTTGTCAGTATACATTCTAACTGATGCAGGGTAGAAGAGGTAGCGTTTTTTTACCCCATTGTCACCATTGTAACTCTGGAATACCCTCCCCAGTTATGACTTTGGTGTTGACTTGCACATACGATATGTAACTTCTCCAATTCCCAATTCCAAGAGATGCTCCTATAACTTCTCCCACAACTCCTTGTATTTATTATCCCACGTCTTCTATGCCATGTTCCTTATAATGTATTTCATCAGTTCTTTGTATTTTTCATTGGCCGTCATTTCTATTCTAAGGATTCTAGGTTGTGTGAGATGATATTATCAAGCTCTCTTTGAAATGTTTCTGCATTTTGACTGTGTTTTTCATCCTTGGTTCTGCTGATCGTTCCTCTTATCACACTAAGTTTCCTTGGGTTTTTATCCTTTAGTTTTATATTTTCTTAAGCCTTAGATTTTAATTTTTAATTTGACCCATTTAAAAGTGTGTTTGTTAGGGATCCCTTTATAAATAAAGTATTGAGTCATGACTTGTGTTTTAATCCTCATTCAAATTTGGACCTAGAACCATTTTGTTAATGATTTATCTTTGATCCCCTCATGACTTGTCACTAGGACCGTTTTGTTCATGAATTAATACCCCTCACGACTTGTCACTAGGATCATTTCACTCCATGAATAGTTTGATTTGATAGGCCATTTTCCTCATGCATGCCCTCGTAGCCCTGCCTTGTTGTCCTTTTCTTACATGTCCAATCATTTTTTGAAATGAAGCGCTACCCACTCATCAAGAGTTTCCATAGCACCTTTCCTGTTCATCATATTCCACCATGATTTATGATTACAACGTTGATGTCATCTTCCTTGTTTTCAGTGCCAGGAGTTGGTTAAAAGATGATTTCAAGATCTCATATTTACGAGCTCTGATAATGGTTTGTAATTTTTAAAAAAATCAAGATTGTGATGCTGCACAAACTCCTAGTTCTGACAGTCAACAACAGTGCTATCAGATACGATGTTGAGGTAGATTCAGAGGCCGATATGCTCGTGACTTCTTCCTGAAATCTTGCAGAGATTTTCAAACTGATTTTATTCCACAGGTATTTCGTGTTTTCCTCCTCTGCACATAAATTTCAAGGAGAAATTACTTTCAGAATTTTGGTTATCGGGCCCGCATAGCTGAAGGAGATTTTTCCTCACACCATCCTATCATTTTGTTCCCTCCTTTCAAACTTGTAATTCTCATTACCTTCATATCCAAGTTTGATACATCCGCCCACCGTTGCTACTAAACTCCCAACATCCAAGCAAGTCCTATCCTTTTCATGCGTAGTGTGCCACTTAGAGGTGCTACTCAACAACACTTTTATCCCATTCCTCATATGAAATTTAAATCGGTCTATTTATACTCAGTTTCAAAGGCCAATTATAGGGTATCCTCTCATTTTCCAAGTGTTCATACCTACCTACATCCAAGAGTGGGATTTCCACAGGCTGTTTAGCTAGTTAGTAACCAATTTGTTTTAAGGGAAGTTCTGTTCACTTGAGCATTGAATTTAGGTCATCCTGGTTATCACTACTCCATAGCCATAAGAAGCTATTATCCTAAACTATGGAGACTCCTCAGATGAAGAAGTCACAAAAAGGAGGTAAGGTGGTCATAATTGAACCTATGGATATGCATCTTTTTGAAAAAGGGCCCATGGCCAAAGAAGTTTTTCAAAGGGTGGGATGCCTCTCTTCCTGCCAAAATATGAAAAGAGGGAATCTTGAGGTGACAAGGAAGTTTGCCTTACATTTTGATGGCCTAAAAACCAAAGTAGGGGATCTAGAATTTGAGGTGACTGAGGCCTCTATTTCAGTTGATACAGGAATCCCTATCATAGGTGAGAAATGGTTTAAAGCCATGGCTTTGAATTCAGCCTATGCAAAAGATTTCCTTAAGCCTGAACATCAAGATGGAAATTTGTCTAAAGGTGTGCCAAGGAATCATCTGATTGAGCAGTTTGACAAGATATTGAGGATCATTCAGAGATAATTTACATGTGAAAGGAGGTTCAACACATTATACCAGTACCATATAAGGTTCCTGCTTCATTTTACTGGTAAAATTGAAATGAATATTCCCTACTATTTGCTAAGGAGCATAGGTAAGATTCAATCCAAGTCTAAGGATGTGGATACTAGAATCTTTCACTATGGATTGATTAGAATATTAGTTTTTGAAGAATTGGGTAAGAAATATATCTCATGGGAACATTTTGTTATTTATTCTCACTTCAAGTTGGATATAGAAACTAATCCTCAGTCGTAGAAAGAAATCCCTTTACCATCCACCAGTGCTACTAAAGTAGGTACTAGCAAGAAGAGAAAGGGAAGAGTTCCTCTTCAAGATACAGAGGTTATCAAGGAGGTCACAGGAACTGAGGAGGAAGATTTTCATTCCCCACAGAGATATTTTTCACCCCCTCCTCCACCAGAGTTAGAAGAATACCCTTCTTATACTAAACCTACAACAAACAAAGGCAAGAAGCTACACTTTTCCTCATCTCCTTCAACTTCCAGCATCAAGGTCAGAAAGCCCTTCACAAGAGAATAAGCTTCTAAGGAGGTTGTTGAAGAACAATCCCTACCTAAAGTCTCTATCCAATAGAAGAAGAAAGATAAGGGCCAGGGAATTGGAAAGAAGCATGTATAGAAGAAAGAAGAAACCCCTATACAAAAGAAGAAAAACAAAGGCAAAGGCATCAAGAATATTGATGAAATAGACAAGGTATTTCCTATGCACTAGGAAGAGGGAACCATGAAAAATCATGTTGATACTGTTCACGTCACTAATCCACCTGACAACCAGAGATTCAAAAGATTAATCATGCAACTTAGGGATGCTAGGAAGGAGGTGGATCAGTTGAAAGACAAAGTCATGTCTAATAGGGTTAAGATGAAATAAATCATGGATGGCTACAACCACACTCTTGACCTAGCAAGGTGTTGACGGGCGAAATTGACCGTCCGTCAACTGGGAGAGTGGAA
>JZKD02S0729854.1:240075-265930 GCA_000966675.3 Picea glauca | reverse complement strand
CTGAAGCCTCGAAAGGGAAGTGGGGCAGTCGAAGGATTGTTGAGAATTGAAGGGATACACTTACTGGGGTGGGACATGCATGTGGGGAATGAGGGACTGCAGTCTAGTTGCAACAATCGACACCTTGGACCAATTCTTTTTGCTGAATATCAGACCATAGCTTGGTGGTAGGAACCCTTTTTCCTGTGGAGTTTAAGCCCCAGCTTGGGGGTGACCTGTCACTGAAATATTATGAGTGATAGTATCTATGGTTGGGAGGAATGTCTGAGTCTTGCACACAGTTGGTGACTTTTCATAAAAGATAAGTGTTCTTCACATGCTTATTTAATTACTGTCCGCTCTAATGCTATAATTTAAATGGGTTTATCTTACTGTAGGAATTTGCATCTGCATATTGTGGTTAACTCTGTGCAATGTTACTACTTATATGTGTGTGTGTGTGTGTTTCTTATTCTTGTATGTTGTGACATATGTGGGCATGATAGTTACACGTGTTTCCTATTAGCTACATGTATGATGAATCTATATATATTGTTGCACACAAGAAGTATGACAATTATTAAGTATTCCTGTAAGTTAATCTCTAAGGTATGATTCACCAAGTGCATAGTGAAGTAGTCCGTGCACACAAAGGTGATAGAATCTACGTGCAACATTGAATTGATTGCGCGTGTAGTAGTATTATGTGTGCATAGTGTTTGCGCACACAACAATATATGTATATGTGTTTTGAAGGGCTAAGCACACAAAATATTTTTGACATTTATTCCGCTACTATAATTATATTAAAAGAAGTATACTCGTAGAGCGAGACTCAACACGGGTTTGAGCGAAATACCTTAAGGTTGTACACAATTAATTTAGTCTACTTGTAATAGGGAGCGTTATAAGTAGTATCTGTGCACTAGGAATTTTGAAGTAGCACTGTCCAGTAGAGATATTGGGCCGCTACAAAGAATATCCTAGCGATAAAAGTTTAGATTGTGTGATGTGGCCCATCCTGGGAGGTTGGGGATGTTACCAAAATCCTTTGTGTTGTATTCATTGATTTGTGATAGCCCAATAGGTGGCCATTCAATTGAATTTGTTGCTTGGGAATTTGGTTATGTTTGTTGGTCATTTGGGTCTACAGAAGCAATTTAGTTGTGTTCGACATCTACATTGTTGCGATGGGAATCTGTACTAGGAGAGTGTGAAAGAAGAAGCAAAGGGGAAATATTAGTAGGGGAATTTGGAAAATCCCTAAGTGCAGGTTGACCAAGGTGGAAATCCTTATAATACATGTCATTTGCTAACTTGTACTCCAAGGCAGTCATGACATGGGATCTACTGACAAGGAAAACATAAGAGTGTTGGTCGGAGCTTTTGCATGTGATGATCAAAATATCCAATTCCTGTACATTGTGAAGAAAGTAGTTGATTATTGAATAAATGTATGCGATAAATATTATTGTATGGCTATTGTATTTATATTTTCCACTACATGCATGGGTTACTTGCAATATGGGGTTGATACGTTCTATGAGAATTTTTTCAAATTGTGTAAGGACTACTAGGACATGGGGTTATTCATTGGGATCTGTGTTGTTCCAAAGGGAGTTGTGGTGCCTATTTTTTTATTATTAAATGCCTCTACAACAAGTGTGGTTTCCTTGAAAGAAGTGGAAGCGAAGTCCAGGATATGATTCTTTACAAACTGAGCATACATGGATGCATGTGAGTTTTTCTGGCCAAGCACAGATTGGTAGTGTGCTTGGGATATGTTATTGTTAATGAAATAATAAGCGATTGAGGGAAGTTTAGGAATGCTACTTTGATTGTTTGTGTGAGAGGTCATTTTCAAAGTGGTATTTTAGCTTGGTGATGAAATATGGTTGATATGAACATGTGAAGTGATGGATTCACTTGGGTAAGAGGCTAGCAATATTTATAAGTTTTGTTCTAAAAAAACATGGTTTGTATAAGTAGATGTGCATGCTTGTGCATTTCAAGTGGGATGTCGACATTCCCTCCTTTACTTGTTGACGACATCTATATTTCTTTGATATAGATGATGCAAGTGTTTATTTATGCAATCTTTGTTTATTGCATAGTAGTTGCAAACACACTTTGTTTCATTGGGAAAATGTATATCTAGTAGTAGTTGAGAAGGAGAGAATGCACCCAGATATTCATTATAATAGCATGAAAGATGAACAAAGCAGTAAACAAATGGATTTACATAGATTTAACAAAATTAGTTGAAATGTGTAAAATAATTTCATTCTTAATGCAAAATGTGTACCCACACATTTAATATGTATATTCTTAAATATGTTATTAATTGAAAATTATATATAAACTTAAGTAGTAATGTTGATTCTTCAAGCATTTAATAATAAACAAGTAAAAGCAATAGTATAGGAAGAAAAATGGACTAAAATAATTCCAAGTAAAGAGAAGCACATATTAAGAAAAATACAAAATATAGAACTGTTGAAAAAATTGTTGTCTTAAATTGTCATAATGAATGGATAAAAAGACAATAACGATAAAGAACCATATATAGGGAAAATAAGTGATGCTATAAGAATTACAACATGACAAATGATCACATAAATAACTAAATATTAACATGGAAGTATTAAAAGTGTGTTAAATTTATAAAATGTGTATGCAAACATTTAATATGTGTATTATTAAGTATGATATTAATTAACAATTATATGAACTTAAAGTAGGAAGGTTAGAACTTGAAACAATTGATAAAAAGAAAAAAAAAATCTAGAAGAATAAGTGGATGAATGCAACAAAGGGATTGCATGGAAAGTGAAGGCGAGGTCCAACATTAAATTAGATATGAAGTTATTTAATAAGTTAAAGAAAAAATTACATATAAATTTGTTTAAGCACGAAAGGATTGAAATAAAGTCTTACAAAATTGAAGGGAACAAAAAAAATATCATTACTCTATACTTGTGGATCTTGATAATTTCATGAAGTAATAGCTTAAGGCTTACAAAAATTGAGAGAATAGAAAAAATTACATCCCTCTATGCTTACTGGAACTTTCTAATTTCATAAAGTAATAGCTTGTTCCCAACTTCAAAATCTAAATGTTCTGATCTCATGATGATGACATTCAAGTGCTCTGTGTCATTGAATGTTTCCATTTTCACTAAAGGTTTGAATAGGTGTTGCTTGCATTCAACTTTGGAAACTATTTATTTGATCGAGTTGGTCTTGGAAGACAGTAAATGCAAGTCTTTTGCATTGATTTTCATTGGTTTGGTTGCTGCATCCTCAAAAGTGAAAACATAATCTAGTGAACCGATGTGGTCATGGAGGTCAAATTTAAGCAAATACCTATAATCAAAATCAGGAAAATCAACATTACATTTGGGATAATGCCAACTATTCTTATTTTTTTGGATGAATTTCTTCATGCATTGCCTATTGACAATTAGCAAAGGGAGGGATAGATAGTAGAAGTTGTCCACATAGATTTTTGTTATGGTATCCTTAATTAAAATCAATTCAGCCTTTTTAGAGGGGTTGATTCTAGCAACCTCAACAATTTTTATTTTTTTGTTTACCTACTTAGGAGCATTTTCATATCTTGTAGTCAATGATGGGGATGGAGCATGTAAGCCCTCTTTATAAAACCATATTGTTAGCCTATGTGTTTATTCAATATATGGGGTAATTAAAATGATGTATTTGAAGATAGTCCCAACAATATTTCCATTGAACTCAACTACACAGTGTCCCTTGTTTGGAAGGATAGGGTGGTGTTGTGCCAGCACAACACCCTCCCTAATTTATTCTTGACCCTTTTCTTTAAGAGAAGAAATTCCCTCTCCATACTAAACTTTGCTACTGGAAAACATCTTAATCTCTTTCATGCAAATGTCAAAGTCCAAGTCTCTCTTCTTACTCTCCATACTTTACCATTTTAACGATTTTAAAGAAGATGTGGGCTCACCGTTACACAGTATATCGACGAGCATCTTCTTTCTCTCATCGATATAGGCTGTATCGACAAGAATCTTCTTTCCCTCACCTATTCAGGCTGTATCGACAAGCATCTTATTTCCCTCGCCGATACAGAATGTATTGGTGAACATCCTCTTTCTTTGTCGATATGGCATAAGTCAAGCAAACACTTAAATATTTTCTTACAACCTCCTCTGTATCTACGGTCTATCTTTCATAAACCGCTGATACACTGACGATCCATCCATCATCAAGCACCAACACATCGACATCCACCTTCCCATGAACACCGACAAGTTGTTGACGAGCTTGTCATTTTTCACGCCGATACACATTGTTCTGTTTTGGCAGCCAAACATCGATCAACCTTCGATACATCAATAGTGATCATTCCTTAGAAACAGTTACATTGACATTAGATCAATTTATCGATGCTGATATGCCAATGTTCCATCCTCTTCTGAGCGTTGATATGTATTAGCGCAGATTATCTGTTTCTAGTTGATACACAATGTATTGATGAGATTCCCTTATCTCCACTAATATACGATGTATCAATGAGTTTAATTTATCTCTGTTGATACACGGTGTATCGACAAGTTTCTAATATATTTGACGATACATGGTGTATCGACAATGATCTTCCTTTTCTTTTCGACACATATTGTGTTAGCAAGATGCTCACATATTGAGGCCTCTCCTTTTTCCTCCACCTTAGATACTTTTCACTACACCCATTAAGCGAGTTCTTTTTATTTCCTACTGATTTTAATCTATGTTGTAGTCATGATTGAGTATTATCATAATCTGCACAAGTTTGTTTGTGTCGCCAACAACTTTTATTACGCATATCATACGAGCATGTATATTTTATGCCTTTTGATCCTATGACTAACCTTGAACACCAAAGTGTTGTTTATTGTTAGGTGAGTTAATTGCAACATCTACAGGGCACAAGTTGGCTTTGAATTGCATCTCGGAGAAGAGTTGGTACTCTTGTCGCAAACTCAGTGGCAAGTGCTCCAAACATCAGCTGGTTGTTTTCACGTGATACTATTTGTCATCCACTGACGTATGAATTTAGTTATAATGAATGGATTAAGAGCCTATATAACACAAATTTCATAGGAATTGACAGAACTGAATTCGGGAAAATAAGTAGCGAGAAGAAGGTCCAAACTTTCATTAAAAAGTGTCTTTGCTCACAATTTTTGGGTGTTTGTCAAAGTGTAGTTTTCATTCCTAAAGCAGGCCAACAATATGATTTACACGATTACTATTCCAATGCAACTAATGGAATCAAAATACAAAGCCTGTAAATATCAGAACAATCACCAAGAACTTCTCTCCCAAGTCAACCTAGTTAGCCATGACACAACTGGAATTTTTTTGAATGTCATGGTAAGTCATGTCACCGAAAGTGTCTCCCCGTGCCCTTCACATCACATAAAAATCTTCTCAATTGGAAACAATATGAGCAAGTTATGATCTTTTGAAATCATGCCCCTATGTCAAGATCCCATTCAACGACATCGAGCGTTGATTAATTTTTTCTCGACCTACATGTTTTTTTGTTGAAAAATTGGTTTATGCTAGAAAATGTTTAACAAAGAAATGGTGGTTTAAAAAAATTAAATTATGTTATAAGTCATGCCCAGGAAAATGGTAATCATAAGGAGGTTATTATGTTTTTTTTCATGATTTAATTCTAATAAAGGCTTGAAGGGAGGTTGACGTGGGAGGAGCACCCATACCACCATGTGCCCCCCTCCCTTTCCTTTACCTTATATCTTTAATTTTTTTTTAANCAATTTTCCTTAAGTCATTCTCTACTTCTATAGTAGACTTCAACACCTCATACTGTTATTATTTACTTCAACTGACACTTTATACTACAAGATCTGTTCAAATCATTCTTGAAAATTTGTCCTCTAGATTCCATACACTTGCAACCTTTTGTAACCAATCATCCTTTTCATTTCAACTACTAAAATAAACAATCCTTATTCCATAGTGTTGCTTCTATTTAATAGAGTTACTCCTGGAAACAATTTCCGAGACATCTAAACCATACATAGCTCCTTATGTAACCAATTAATATTCCTGCAACGATCATATCCCTGCAAGTGTACACTGTAATGTCCATAACCCAAAATAATATACTTAGGCTCAGGAATTGATCTTCAAGTTAGAACTCCATTACATCATCATAGTCATGAATTCATCAAGTCTCTATACACCTGCATCAACTCTTTGGAAGCCCGATGTATTATCTTAGAACCTCTTCAAGTCTTCTTATCTTCTAATCGATTGCACCAAATCATCTATCATCAATGTAATTTATATATAGTTCAAACAAATTTTACGTGGACCTTAGTGTGAACAACAATTTTTTGTGAGTCGACTAGAGCTTCGTAAATTCCATTGAAGAGTTTGCACAAAGTATAATCCCTTAAAACCTTTGGGGATTATTTTCCTTTAATATTTGATTCGGACCATCAATCATGTGACCAAGCACTCGCGACCATACCCTTTATTGTGGGGGGCTGAGCCCTTGACTCAGATCTCGTGGCAGGGGGTGCCCATAATTATAGGATCACTCCACGTGTCCTCTTATTTATATCACATTTCCAAATTATGGGGTATCCTACTATATTAACCTTCTCGTTAGTTGAGCGCTCATAATTTATGAGGACCATTGATCTATCATTTTAATCAATCATTAGATTAGTTCATGTGCTACTCTCCTCCCCTTGGTAATATTCATCTTGGATGGTTGATATAGTGGCTTCTCTAATCTCCATTGTCGATCTATGTTCAAAGGTTTTCCACAGAGATAGTATGTTGTGAGGCCTTACCTTCCACATGTCACTTCTTGTGTGGAATTTCTTACGTCACTCTGATGTATCTCGACATTGGTACCTCGAGAATTTTACAAAATCCTTCTAACTTCAATCCAACGACTCCTATTCATCATTGGCTAATCTAACAGACATTGAGTTCTGATACAGTGACCCCAAATGAAATAAAGATGGCCATCGATTCCCACATGATGGTTGTATACCACTTTACAATAGTGATTTTTCTTATAGTTCCACATATGATCAAGTAGTGGATTTAAAATCCACCAAGAGGAGGGCCGCATTTAACTTTCTTCTCTCCACGTGTCCAAGGGTGGTTTAATATAAACCACCACATGGGGGTTTCCTCTCGCGTTATCCTTTGCATATGTTTGTGACGTGTGTTAGGTTAAGGACCATCAACCTCTCCTTTTTATTCACTGTTGGATCTCACTCTCCTAGTATAGAGAAATCCATCTGATTCACTATCACTAGCCCCTTCCCTTTTTTGTCTTCCAAATTCATCATCATTTAGTGGTTTTTTCTCATGCTTCATAGGCATTTCTATATCTGACTTTACCTTTCTTTAACATTGTTTTTTTTTCTTGTGGAACACATTCATACATACCTTTAAAAGACTCTATGGCCTCACATTTAATAGCATCTATTTCATTGGCTTCCATATTACTTACTCAAATAGTTCTTTCACAAATGAGAACCTTTCCTTCTTTGCAATCACCTCAGATGATTCTTTCATCAAAGACTCTCTTTTTATAAATAAAACATCAATTAATAACGCTGCCATGTTAGTAGATGTCATCACATTCTCATCCACAATCACATTATGTGATCATACCATTGTTTTCATCCTGACATAAACAATTTGTCATCAATGCCATTGTCAAATAATCAATCAAACAAACACCTCCTACAGTGCTGAAATCAATGAAAAAAACTATCCAACAATCCCCCCTACAGTATTGACATCAATGACAGAAAATTTCTAACAATCTCCCCCTTGTCATTGATGGAAACCAATAAGTAAAAAATCTCTTACTCCCCCTATGGGTACGCTGGTAATGTGACTTATTCATGGGTCACTATTCATTCTCTTTCTTCATTTTCTCCCCCATGTGTTACTCCATTGCATAGTTAGGTTTTTTATCTACCTAGTCTTCTTCTACTAGTCTTGAGGATTCCTTATGGGGTATTCTGTTTCTCATTGACCCTTATGGTTTGACCCTAGTTTAGAACTAAGAAGCTTCCCAAAAAAAGTCCTTAAAGACTATCGACCCCTCTGGTAATCCAGAAGGCAAAGAAGTAAATGGATTGCACTGCACAGTCTCACCCGAGATATCTCTATGGGTGGCTGCAATACTCACATGTTTGCAACCTGAGACTGAGCGAGATCTGTGTTTGTATGTCACAACCTTTATTCAGTCCATTTAATATCTAGTTATAACATTCATTCTATGCATGCATGCAACATATCATATCTACTTAGTTACTTTATGCATTTAAAATTAATCAACTAATAACACACAAAGATTCATTCATCCATTTACATAACACAATGTTACCGTGGTTGATCCCCTCCTGGGCTATGCCCACAAAGATCTGGCTCTCAAGATTTTATTATAGTTTGGAAATATCTCACGCCGCGCATGGTTACAATCTTAGTTCTCCCTCTTTCCCACATGCTCCTCGATCCCTGGAAGGATGAATAGATCTCACCAGGCCCCTTAGCCCATGATATAACCCTCGGGATCGAGTCGCTCCCTCCCTCTTTAGCTCATCGACTTAATGAGCCATACAACTCTTACAATTCTCTCTCTTTTTGTCCTTCTGTCTCTCTCGGTCTTCGTTTGTCTCTCTTCTTTCTCCTAAGTACTACTTATTTATATCTTTGACTAACCAACCATTACAATGAATTACAAAAACCCTAACCCTAGCATCGTTAGGTCTTCCATGCATGCACACGCGCTACTTTTCCTTCTAGTTGTATTTTTCCTCTTGCATGTTTCTCCTCCAAAAATAACCTTTCTTTCTGATTCGACCTGCATCCAACAGGCCCCCAATAATGACATGTGGCTCTTCCTGAGCCACCTAAACCTTGTGTGCTTCACCAATCTCTCCTGCGATCACCTGAAACTTCTCTGCGAACTCCTTTGCTTGCATTTGAGCCTGCGCGATATTCTCTTTGAGTGCATCCAATACTTGCACTGCAATATCGTCGATGATGATCCCTGCACACTCTACCTGAGTATGTGCCATGTTATTCTTTTGATCTTTTGACTGCACAATGTCCTACGCTACCCACTCCTGGAGCGGTTCCATTTGAGCTTCGTGCTCCTTCTTCTGTGTCTGTGCAACTGTGAGTTCAACCTACAGTTTTTTCATATCCTATGCTCCTTTGACACACTCCATGAGCAAAATTGTCTTCTCCCTTTGCTTGAGGTCCTGGATAGCTGCACTTATCCTTTCTTCTTCCTGGTCCCATTGTTGGATGTGTTGATCCTCTTCCAGCTTTGTCCATAGCTGTGCTGCCTTCTCGAAGAAGTCATCTGCCACTTGGAATTGTCGCTCCATCTCCTTTATCTACGATTTTTCCTCTTTCTTCCTCTGCTCCTTCACCTCTGGTGGAGTGGTAGGTATGAGCTGGTCCCGGAGGTGCTCTATCTCAGGTCTGTATTGATTGATTGTCTACACAATCTGATCAATCTTCTGTGTAACCATGAGTTCTGTCGTCTGTGCACTCTTTGGGATTTTCTCATAGGATATGACCAATTCCTGCTTCATCCTATCCACGCGGTCTTTTTCATCTTTTCTCTCAATCTTAGCATGCTCGAGTACCAATTACAACTCATCCTGATTGTCCTTTGTTTTCTGCAATTCCACTGTGTTTGTGCATGTGTGTGACTATACCTCTTGTGCGACACCGACTTGCAGTTTATACAAGGCCTTGGTTGGTATAAGCGTCATTACCAACTGTATTTGGACCAAATCCTTCAGGGATGTATGCCCCATGATTTCATCCATGCACAACATGTTGGGTGTGCTATGAAATGTCGAGTTCGGCTATAATGTCATTTGGATCCAGTCCTGTTCGCTCAATCCAACCTCACCTCCTTCCTGTGATGCTGTTGGGGCTATTCTTATGATGGTTCCATCTCTCCGTGCTTCTCTAAGATGAAAGAGGAGTTGTCGCATGCATTCCAGCTCCTCTTCAATCCCATCCCTTTGGCACTGATCATTGTCAAAATACTCCATTTTGCGATCTTGGACCATTTGGGCCACCATGTCTACATTGTCCTCTGTGATCATGTATTATGAGGGCGTTCTGTGTGCCTTAGGTTTCTTGCATGCGCCCCCCATTTGTATGAATGGCCTCTTGGTCTAGCCCTTCTCCTACTAAGTAGCACTTGATGTGGTTCCCTATGCTGTCTCAATTTGTTTCTCCTGTACCTGTGGCATCTGGGTTTTGTTCTTCTTCCTTGCCTGGGTGCCTTTCTTGGACACCACCCCTTTTTTATGTTGTGCCTTGTTCTTACCTGTCCTTGGCGTCTTGGGCACTATTATTTCTTTGTCACGTGTCTGTCCCTATCCTACCTCCTCCTCCATACCTTCGGGAATTTCTTGATTAAGGATTAGAATCCTCCATTCATCATGGAAATCCTTGATGGCCATCTCTATGTATGCCTCCTTGATGCAGTAGCACAGTTGTAGCCATTGATTGTCGGGATCCTTATGTGCCTGGATCCATATTGCATGCCTAGTCACTTTGAAGTTGGCTATTCCCTGATACTGTGAGACGACTTCCGACATCACTCGCCAAGTTTTTGCGATGATCTCCTGTAGGTCACTTTGATGATCTCTAGTAGGTCACTGTAGTATCCTTCGAATATGGCTTCATTCGCCTTTCTGTTCTTGAGGTTTGAAGAACACCCCAATGATAGATATCACATTGTGTGGAAAGGATTAGGTCTTGTGGAAAAAAATGAATACTTGGGTTCCTTCCATTCGATCAAGGCAATCAGGATGAGTAACCATGAATAGTGAAATTTTGTCCCCAGATTCTATGCATCCTTGTAGTCGTCCAGAAACAGATTCAACAAATACAAAGCTTAGTTGAGTGTGGTGCCCTTTGCACACTGTGCTGCAGCTACAACAACCCCAATAGGGACTTCCTCCTTGTGGAATTTCCTGAGTAATTTGCATGCCATAATTTTTGTGTCCATTCTTGTCGCCATGTCACTAATACGCTTGATTATTATTCTGCATGACCCCCTTTCAGTACCATACTTTTTCTTCATTTCCTCGACTAGTGCCTTCTCCTTCATCTTGTCCTCAAGGAACTGTGCGGGTTCATCCCCCCATGATGGTAGCCCTGTGATGTATGCAATGAGCTCTACGTATATTGAGATGACTTGTTCCAGCCATAGGTATCCTCCATGGGTGACTTCCATCAACTGCTTGATGTAGTTGTTTGCGTATTGGCCCCTCCCAAAGTGCAGGATGTCCAATATGCCTAGAATCCCATTTTTGTCTAGTTCAAATGCCTATTGGACTAGTTGGTTAATTGGTTCACCAAAGGGTCCTATACCCATAGTCTATAGGTAAAATTTCTTGGCGAACTCTTGGAACTTGTCCGTGTTCGTCACATCATGGTATGAGAACCTCAATTTCTCCACGTGGCCTAACATATTTCCTACTATATGTACCCCTTCTAGAATGCACAACAAGACAATGGTTGTAGCATCTTTCCTGTGCGGTGACCTTGGTACTGGCTGTTTTCCCTTCCACTATGGTGGCTGACTCAAGGTTCCAACCTCCATTGTTCGCTCTTCTGCGTACTCATCTGGTCGGTTGATGACATATTCTACTGTGCCCTCCTATGTCTGTTCTGTCGTGGTTGTGTGTGACCTTTCTAGCATGGTCATTTCTTCCTAGTTCGGGACCTTCCCATTATCTCTCGGGCCTTCTTCAAGGTTTCTGAGGTGCGAATGATTTCTTGAGTCCTCATCCTATTGTCCCTGTCCCCCTTTTGGTACATCCATGTCCAGGCCCACTAGTGTCGTCTGCTGGGTTTCCTCCATAATAGGTGTGGGGATTCCTGGTGTCATATCAAGCAACGAGATTTTGTCCACATTGACGACTTCTAGAGGCTGAAGTGGTTGCTGTTCACTTGCTTGTACTTGCAGTGGGGATCTGGCATTGATTCGGGGTCCTCTCCTAGTCTGGTTTGATTCTCCCTGTTTGGGTAGTTCCATGGTGTTAAGGTTTTTTTCCGTCGAGCGTAGTGGCCTCTGTAACCTCTTCAAATTTCACTCTCGGCTCTGTATACTCTACTTCTCTCTACTTTTCTTAATTTCTCAATGACCTCCCCAATCCTGCATACTAGATTATACATGAATCATGTGAAGCTTCTCAGAGACGTTACCCAATTTTCATTTTAATTGAACCGACGCTTCTTGGGAACTTTCTATTGAATTCCCTCGCCATCTCCAATTGGTACGATTAATGCAGTGTCCCGTCAGTCATCTTTTTATTTAAGTTTGATAGTTGTCGTTCGCCGACGGTTATTTTTCGTATCCATCTTTCCCATTGTTTCTTTCTTTGTAGTGACTGTTGGCCTTTTCTCTATTGTGCTAGCATTTTCAAGTGTGTGTGCTCATTCTCTTATCGACATACTATGCATTTGTTGTTATCTTTTGTTGTCTGACATGATATCTGCTCTTTGTTTTTTTTTGAAGTGCCAGGAGGTCGACTGTCCCTGTACAACTTCAGTCGTATCCCATTGATCATCCCTCTGAGTTATGTTCCTCCTAAATCCTTCAAATGTACATCTCCCCTGTCTGTGACAGTCTTTATTTTGTATGGTCCTAACCAATGCATTTTGAGTTTTCTTGGGTGCTGACAGGATTTACTATCGTACACTAAGACTAAGTCTCCTTCCTTGAAATCCTTTCTCTTGATATGTTTGTCATGCCAAGATTTTTCCCTTGCTTTCTGTAGTCCTTGGTGGAACCCTGCTAGAATCCTATTTTCCTCCATGATCATCTACTGATTTAGCATTTCTTGTATTGCACCTCGTTCAATCATGTTTGTAATTGTTGCTACACATAGACTAGGTACCAAAAATTATAATGGCACCACAACTTCTTGTCCATAT
The DNA here is from genome assembly GCA_000966675.3 of Picea glauca. Classification (NCBI taxonomy): domain Eukaryota; kingdom Viridiplantae; phylum Streptophyta; class Pinopsida; order Pinales; family Pinaceae; genus Picea; species Picea glauca. The sequence continues at coordinate 252,943 of JZKD02S0729854.1, read as the reverse complement.
ACCAATCTGAATGGCATCTATCCTATCAATTTTTTTCATGTGGTCCTGTATGCCCACAATACTTCTGGTATATTCAATTCCCAATCATCCCTATTTACGTTGCATATCTTCGTTAGTGCATTTCCAAGGATTTTGTTAAAGGCTTCCACTGTTCCATTTGCTTGATGATGATATGGTGTACTCTTTTGATGATGAACTTCAAATTCCTTAGTCATAGCCTTAATAGTACTGTTAATAAAGTGAGTGCTTTGGTCACTCATCAAAATCCTCGAGCAACCAAATCTAGTGATCATTTTCTCAAACAAGAAGTATGCTTCTTTCTTCATGTTGCAATATTTTACTGGTGCTTCTTCCATACATCTTGTCAGGTATTTCGTCGCAGTGATAATGTACCTCGCTCCTGACCCTTTTGCTGGTGGGTTAATTTATCCCACAAAATATATTTCCCATTTTTCAAATCCCTGCAAAGTTACTTGTGGTCGCAGAGGCATCTCATCCCTTCTATTTGGTTTACCAACCCTCTGACATACATCAAATTTCTGGCAGTAGTCCTTTGAGTCTCTGTGCATGGTCGATGACCATACTCCTATGCGCAATACCTTCTGCACGATAGCTTTGCCTGCATAATGTCCTCCTACTATTCCCTTGTGGGATTATGCTATTATCCTTGGTATTTTGTGTTCTAGCACACATCTTATCAAGATGTTATCTTTACCCATTTTGTATAAGTGTGCTGCAATTAACTGATAGTCTGCAGCCTTGAATACCCGATTTTTATTCTGTGCAATGTTGTATTCCTATGGCGTAGTCGTTGTACTCAAGTACTATATGATGTCTGCGAAGTATTCATCGGCTATTTGGACTGAAAATAACTGTGCGTCAGGAAAGTTGTCCTCTAGATTCATGGGTTCCTCTCCGTTAGTGATCCTTGACAAGTGATCAGGTCACGTGTTCAATTTTCCTGGTTTGATTATCACTTCAAAGTCAAATTCTTGAAACAACAATAACCATCTACAAATTCTCCCCCCAAAAATTGGCTTGTTGACGAGGTATTTGAGCACATAATGATCTATGGACATCTTGAAATGTTTCCCCAATAAATAATGCATGAATTTCTGAAGCATTGTTACACGTTATTTTGGTCACTCTGGTGATGTTTCTATAGTTATGTGTTAAGGCTCTCATAAGGACCTTTTTCCTGAGAAAAGTGACTGTTTTCTTCTTCTACAAAACATGTTTTTAAGATGAGTTTGCAGGCTGCCTATATTGTAGGGTGCGAGAACCTTGATTCTCGTAGGCAACCCTATACTTGGACTGCGAGGGGTTCACAATTTGTTCTATAGGTAGGGTGCGAACCTGTTTCAAAGCTTAAAAGGAAGAGGAAGTTACGAAGGTTCTAGAAGAGGATCTTCTAGAAAATGAGTTGGCATTCGCATGGTTGGCATCCTATTGACTTCTCAGATTTAGTGGGATCATCCTCATCCCTTTAACCATCTTTCCTTCTCCTATATAATGAAAGGTTTCTCAAGAAAGAGGTTAAGCAATATTGAATAGATTGATGAAAGAATAGACTCAAAATTGTGTGAGGAATCCTATTTGAATTGATGCTTGAGGCCTCCATTTGTCGATCAAGAGACAATAGATCTTCTTCATGCAAGTGTGGAGCAAGTGTGTGTGTTGGAACGAAGGACCACCGAAAGGAATCTTGCGACATCAAGGTAATCTGGTTGTATCTTCCGATTTCATTTAATATAAATACAGTGGCATGTCCCTTTCCCATAAAATCACTCTTATTTTATTACATGACTCCTTGATCACATGTTTAGGTCTTCATTGAATATATTGTTTTTGCTTTCACCTTGGTCGATTTGTGTCATTGTAGATCTAATATCTCAAGGCTACCAAAGCGAAGAAGGGACAACAGAGACATAAGGAAGCGATATCTAAAGGTATGTCATTTATTCCTTTTCTCGATGATAAATTCAATGATTATAATTTATGAATTAGGGGAAGTGTCATGTCCTGTCCTGTTTTGTTCTAGATCTAGGTGGATCTAGGGAGATCTATTAATGTCCACATATACCGATTTATCCGATAACAAAATTGGTGACTCCGCTGGGGAAACAACTCATTTTGTGGTTTTTGTTGGCCATTTGCTCTTAACCTACTTTTTTCATTGCCAACCAGTCTCTGAGTCTTTAGGAGACCCTTATAGACTCTTTGGACCCATAAGTTCACTCAAATTGTTTGTCCTTTTTCCAAATTTTTCTTGATTACAAACCTTCTTGCACTGTACCTCTCTGTGGCTTGCGAGAATCATTGATGTTCACACCCTACTGTTCAGTTCAGTGCAACCTTCTCGCACCCTGCCTGTATCTAGACTGTGAGAATCCCTAATTCTCGCACTGTACCCCACTACCAGGCTGCGAACTCATTTGTAAAAGTTTTGGATTAGGTCTTCTTGTCTTTTTGATGCCCAAATTTGTTTGTTTACCTACAGAGAACTTCTTTTGCTAGTGTTTGACTGTTTCTTGACTTCAAATCTTGCGGTTGATTAGTTTTCGGAGATAAAAAACTCTTCTTACTCTTTTTCCCTATTTTTTCTTCTTGACCTTTTATCAACAAGGGTATAATCTCTGATTCTGAGATCTGAGTGCTTGTTTGGTCAAAATCCTTTGACTGGATTAAAAATTGGGATTAATTGTCCTTTTAGATTGCTTGCTGCTTGGAATTTTTTTTTTCATGTGCATTTAAAGAGATTTTTTCTTGTCAGTTTGTTATTTTTATCTTCATTGAAAGATCGATTTGGGTGTTTGTTGAGTATTTTATTTTCATTGGTTGCTTACCTTTTCTTAGTTCCATCCCTATTTTTTGGTTTCTAACAAAAAAATTAAAGACTTTTTCTTTTAATCAATCATTTATTCAGAAAATATTGGCGTTCCAGTATTGAAAGAGAACGAATAATGAATTTACATTGTCAATGATTGTTTGGTACTACATTTCAAAAGAGATCCTACATCGTAGTTTTCATTGTTCCAAAAAAATCCTTTTTCCCTGCTGTAGATAGAATTCATCAAATGAAAGTTTGTATCATTAATTTCTATTTACACATTGTTGGGCCAGAGTCTTACACAACATTGGTTTCATTTTTGTCTCCCTTTTGCATAACAACAACCTTTAATAATGTTGCACAACTTTAAAATTCAACTAGTAACTTTTTCTAGGTCTCTTTTGCATCAACATTAGCTAGGCTAGAGCTTTGGAATAGGTAATGAGACACACTCTCCAAAGCGCAAAACACACAATAGCATCTTGTGATAGGGAGTGTAAAATTCCATTGGAAACATTTTGTACTGGGAATCCCTTCTCACACAAGGGTCAAGCCTGAGGTCGCATTGAGATTGACAAAGTTACTCACCCTACTTTGTTGATCTCGGTGTAGAGATTGCACATATTACGGGGGTTGCTTGAAGGTATACACACAATAATGAGTGGAAGCCTCTCAAGTTGATTTCGGGCTAAATACCCTGCCCTTGCGTGTGGATACGACTGTTGACTGTTCCCCTAGTCATCATTGTTGTTTGTGGTAACTTTAGTAGCCTATATTATTATCATCTTACACAAGGTGACTGTGGAGGGGTAAGTCTTCACAGTACCTGGAATCGACGTTGGCCAGGCTCACTCGGGCTCCTTGGAGGGTATACCCATGATTATGTGTGGGAGCTTACACCAGGGTGTAAGTCCATTAAGTAGGTCATCAATGTAAATTTTCCACCCTAGCCCAACCCCTTCTTGTCTTGTCATCACAACATTGAAATTCATCACCAACTGGTGGCTTCGGAATAGGAAGGTCTTGTTTTCTTGGTTTGATTCCTAGATTTTATTAGTGCGTACTGTTTGTTTCCATAAATTGGCCATAGAATTTATTTCATGAAATTTTAGCTCGATCACCATTGACCCTCCACGTAACTCACGTAGAATGCAAGGACTACCCCCATAAGATCTGGAAGGTTCTCAACCCTTGCCTACCAACTCATCAGAGGGTTCTCCTCAACAGAGTGAAGTCCAAGACGTTGCCACTCCATGAGTGGAATGAACTAACTCTTTAGACCAATTCCGAATTACAGATTCTCTGGAGGGCTTGCGACTTCCTCCCAACTCTGTGAGACATATTGTTCGAGTGAATTCATCTGGAGATATTTTTGTTGAGTCTTTTGGATTACCAACTAGACCTTTCATAGGCCCTGAAGGTTAGGATTCTTTTTGGACTACTGACATTTTTAGATGGGATCTCTTTGGCTTAGGAACAGGCGTTGATATCACTGTCACACCTGAGCCATCCAAAACATCTGATCTAGACGCGATACCTTTTACTACTGCCTATTATTTCCTTGGTTGAGATGCTCAACCAACTGACCATATCTTGACTATCCCCCTTCAAATGGCCCATTATACAATGGTCCCAGATAATATGAATATTCACACTAGGAATACAGTGGCTAGCCAAGCCCCCATTGGCATGCCGCTTTCGCCTAGACGCATCCCCCTGGATATCATGTGTTGAATGCTTCTATTCCCGTTCCTACACAAATCCCATCTGGGACTCCTGACATTTCCACTCCTTCTGGGAACCATCTCATTCCTGGTTTTATTCCGACACTTCCTCAACCCCCTTCTGTAGAGTCTCTTCCATCCCTTATTAGAGGAGCCGACCCTAGTGGCACCATTTAGTCTTTCACACCTAATTACCAGATTCCTGTTGGCGGACAATTTCACCCTGGAGGCCAAATCCCAATTGGAACACAACCTCCGATTGGAGGGAAACCCCCACATACCCCACCCTCTAGACAGAACATACCTGTAGCGTTGGCCCAGTATTGGAATTATCTTATCCAAAATAATCCTCAATCGACTTGGGGGAAAAAACCTCAAGCTAACCCTTTCATACCCCCTAGTATATGCCAACCATATCCAGGTCCGTCCAATTCCATTTGGGGCTCGAATACTCGACTCAACATCCCCATTCAGGGGAACAACCCCAACCAATATAACCCTATCAATTACTTGCCTCCACACCAATAACCGAATCTGCCCAGATCTTCACATTATATGCAAACTGCTTACGGTCCTACTGGTATACCCACGTGACTTCCTCCCCAAAGTCACCAATACCCCCACGTGAATAGACAATTACCCTTCTTAGCCACCCTAGACCTCCCTAATATTTCTAGAATTTTAAACGATCCTATCCGTCACTCTCCTCAATGGCCTGCCATACTATCCAAACTACCTTCTGACATTCCTAAGTTCGATGGTAAACCAGGAGAGGTCCCGAAAAATCATGTAATGACTTTCCACCTTTGGTGTTCATCCAACTCTTTGATGGATTACTCTATTCGATTACGTATTTTTCAACGAACTCTCATGGGTTCCACCGTGAAGTGGTATATAGAAATACCACGAGGTTTCTTCACTGACTTTAAAAACCTTGCCATGGATTTCCTCACCCACTACCAGTTACCGATCCGATACGAAACGAGAACCAAAATTTTGAGTTCTTTGAAACAAACCAAAGCCACTCATATCTCTGATCACATTCATGAGTGGCGACGATAACGACGTCTCATCAAACTCAAACTTCCCGATCAGTTACTAGCATAGTGGTTCACGAAATCGTTCATGAATGACATTGCTCATGATATCGCCATGGGTGGAGTTGTTACAGAAGAACATGCGATCAGTCGTGCTCAATACCTTGACCTCGTTTACTCACAAACGGGTACTCTTTACAATTTTCTCCCTGACGCACCTCGTCCTTCTACTACTACCACTTCAACTACTCCTGCTACTTCTCATGTGACTGATGGTGTGATTGACACTTTCCATGCCCAACCCCACTCTGCTCAAGCCTCTACCACCAACCCCAAGTCCATTTCTTCTAATGTTCAACATGCTCTATCTCCTACTCCTCCTGCCGGCAATACTTTTGAGGTGAAAACTGTCCAATCTACCCCTGCCGGAAAGAATAAATCCAAAAAAGGGAAGGGTAAGAATAAGGAGGATAAAAATAATTCGCAATCTGAGAAGACCAAAACACAACCTGTTGATGATAAGGATAAGTGAAAACCCTGATACCCTTGCCTTATCTGTGGTGATGATCACTACACTAAGGATTGTCCTATACAAGCCGAGGTTACTAAGTTCCTTCAAGGGACCTCGAAACCACCTACCCCAATCGTGTTGTCACAACCCTTTCCTTCTCAACAGCAGGCCCAATTGGTCATTCATGACCAACCTTCCCCCTCCAATACATCCTATGTCTTAATGTGTACATGTGATTCAAAGAAGAATGACACCACACTTACCACTCGAGCCAAATATTATTCTTCCTCCAAAGAGAAGGTTGATGAAATAAATCCTTTGTTGGTCCAACCATATCTCTTGGCTCCACCTACCAATGGTCCTCTTCATATCGAACGACTGAGCCTAGATACCATTCTTCACCCTCCACCAAAGGGTGTTGTTCGCAAGTCTTCTTTCAATCCTCATGCGCGTGCTGCCTAGAACTACAGTATTGTAGAAGACCTAGCCCAAGCACTGTCATCCATGTCAACCATCGAAGTCCTTTAGAGTTTTCCTACACAATGAAAGACACTGTTGAAAGATATTGGTGGAATCAACCCTATGGATACAAATTTAATAATTTTTGACTTGGAAGATCACATTCCAAGGTTACCCCCTCAGCTCGCCTTCCAAACACAAGTTATTGTCTCCGACAAGAACATTTGTAGAACAATCATTGATGAGGGTGCCTCGATGTGTGTCATGTCTATTGCCTGCTGGAAATCCATTGTCTCTCTTCCCTTAACTGAATCACACAACATGCTCAAAGCCTTTAATGTCTCCATATTTAAGCCTTACGATGTCCTCCCTTCATTGCCTATTACATTAGAAGGAAAAATGGTCAACGTTGAAGTTGAAGTCTTTGATGCTCCTCTCGATTACAACCTTTTACTTGGTCGTAGCTGGATCGATTCCATGCACGCAGTTGTTTCCACTCTTTTTCATGTAGTACGTTTCCCACATCAAGGAAAAGTAATTATGGTGGACCAATTGGCTTTATTTAACTCTGATACACGTACCAACAACATACCTTTCATTGTGAAAACCCCCACTAGATATGAGAATGTTAGTGTGGGTTTTCTTAAACATTCCTCTTTGATGGGTACTTTCCCCATTCCACCACCCGATGTTCCACATCCATTTGTCACCTTGATCAACATGATTTCCACCTTTGTTTGCAAAACTCCTGCGTCTTATGACCCGTGGATAGTACCCAACCCGAGTGATCTTCTTCACTATGGTGAATAAATGCCTTTAAGTCCAGTCGAATCCGCTTATCAAGCCATTCAATCAACAACCCCTTCTACCCCCTCTCTTGGTGATTTATCTCTGGATCCATTCCATGTCAATTTTCCTACAAGATGATTATGTCTATTATGTCCATCGAAGATACCCCTTGGGACGATGGACAACATCGTTCCATTCTCTTCCTGGAACAACACACCATTGGGATTTACCAACGGATCTCGACTCTGTCAACCATTTTCGTCATTTCTACCATTCCCGAGTCTACACATGATCTGTTCTATGAAGGGAATTTAAGTAATATCTCACTCACCACCCCCCTCGACATATCCATTAAACCTGGAGTTGCTGAAAATGTGCATATCGGAGCTTCATGTTCCCATGATGAAGTGGTCACCTACAAATCTCTTTTTGAATAATTTCATGACATCTTCGCATGGAGCTATGAGGAAATGCTCGGTATTGACCCCGACATTGTTGTACACGAGATTAAGACATACCCAGGCACTAAACCCGTCCGGCAATGCCTTCGTCCGATCCACACACATAAAGCAGCTGCTATCAAGCTTGAAGTTGAGAAACTTCTTAAAGCTGGCTTTATTTACCCTATGGCTCTAACTAACTGGGTTTCCAATCTTGTTCTGGTTAACAAGAAACAAGGTACGATCCTCGTGTGCGTTGATTATAGGGATATTAACAAAGCTTGTCCTAAAGAAAACTTTCCCACCCCCTTCGTTGACCAGATCGTCGACGATTGTGCTGGGAGTGAAATATTCTCTTTGATGGATGGTTTCTCCGGATATAATCAAATCAATATCGTACCTTTCGACCAACACAAGACCACTTTTATTTGTCCTTGGGGCACTTTTGCCTATCGAAAAATACCCTTTGGTTTAAAGAATTCCGTTGCGCCTTTTCAACGTGCTATGTCTTATGCCTTTCATGATATAAATCACATTGTCCAACCATATCTCGATGACCTACTAGCTCATTCCATGCACCGTGTAGATCATCCCACACACCTCCGAGCCATTTTCCTTCGATGTCGGTTTTACCGTATACGCTTAAATCTGCAAAACTGTGTTTTTTTGGTAGAATCCGACCGACTTTTGAGATTTATTGTTTCACGTCAAGGGATCCAGGTAGATCCTTTAAAGGTCGAGGCGATTCTCAATCTCCCTCCTCCTTCTTCACTTCGCCAGCTACAAAGTTTGCAAGGGAAGGAAAACTTTCTATGTCGTTTCATCCCAAACTATGTTGAGTTAACTCTTGGATCTACTCGACTGCTCAAGAAAGGTTCTGAGTTCTTATGGTATACCACTGCCAACAAAGATTTTGACACTTTAAAACTGACTTTAACCTGTACCCCACTACTTTTCCCACCCGATTACAGTGGTGATTATTTGTTGTATCTCGCAGCCTCATACTATACCATTGCTATGGTTCTAGTCCAGGAGGATGATTCTCATGACGAACATGTCATTTATTATTTGAGTCGAAGTCTCACGACTAATGAAACCAAATGTTTACATGTTGAAAAACTGGCCTTGGCTTCCATCCAAGCTGTTCAATGTTCCAACACTATATCCTTTTACACAAGACTACGGTGATTTCCAACTGCAACCCTATGCAACACATTCTTACATGCCAATTGCTAGGGGGAAAATACTCCAAATGGATCGTAATACTCCAAGAATTTGACTTAGAATTTGAACGCGCTAAGTCCAAGAAATCCTTGGTGTTTGCCGAATTGATATGCGACCTTCCCTGTTATGAGACAGAAAATGTAGCAGAGGATTCATTACTCGATGAATCCCTTTTTCTGATCAGTTCCGATGACCTTTGGAATGGGGATATCATTATATATCTCTAGACTCAAACTTTTTGGATCGATTTTTCTAGCACTGGTCACCATCGAATACGTTACCAAGACCGTTAGTATATCATCCTTTGTGATACTTTGTATCATCGTGGGATTGACTCCGTTTTTCGACGATGCCTCACATTTGATGAAGCCGAGAAAGCCTTGAATGACTACCATTCTAGATCATGTGGTGGTCACATGTCTGGGTATGCTACTGCCCAGAAGATCTTACAAGCTGGGTATTTTTGGCCTTCTTTATTCAACGATTGTTTTATCGCTGTCCAAAAATGCCACGCTTGCCAAACCTACAACAACAAAATAGATCACACCCTACTCCTCTACACCCTGTAGTATTCGTTGTACCTTTTGTGAAATGGGGTATCGATTTCATGACATGTCACCCTCACTCGGCCGGGGGGCATGGATACATTATTGTAGCCATAGATTATTTTACGAAATGGGCTGAGGCGATGCCTACATTTGAAAATACCAGAAAGAACGTAACACTATTCATATTCAATCACATCATTGCTCGGTTTGGTGTTCCTCAAGCTATCATTACTGATCACGGTAGCCACTTTAGAAACTTCATGATGTCAGAACTCGCCGAAAAGTTGGGTCTTTGCCATGAAAAATCAACACCCTATTACCCACAGGCCAATGGCCAGGTTGAGGTAATAAACAAAGTCCTCATTACCATGCTTCGACGAATGATAGGGATTCACAAAATGAGTTGACACATGATTTTGTTTTTATCATTGTGGGCTTACCGAACATCCGTTAAGTTTGCTATCGAGTTTACACCTTTCCAGTTAGTTTATGATCTAGAATCCATCTTGTTGATTTAATGTGAGATACCATCTCTAAAGATAACCGTTGAAATTCTCTCGAACACTTCTACTGAAGAAGAACATCTGTTGTATCTTATGCAACTAGAAGAAACCCGTCGTGATGCCACCCTATTTATAGAAACCTAGAAGAAATGCATCAAAGCCCAATACGAAAAACATGTCAAGCCACACGTTTTGTCTGAAGGTGATCTGGTTCTCCTTTATGAACAAGATTGAGATGTGCTAGGAGCCGAAAAATTTGAGGCTATGTGGCAAGGTCCTTATATCATCAGACGAGTATTGGAGAAATGAGCCTATGAGTTAGTGGACTACGATGGTATCCCTTTGAGTGAACCCCAAAATGGGCATTACTTAAAGAAGTACTATGCTTAGATCATCTGTGCATGAGTGCTTGTATTTGATTGTATCATACTTTTTGTGTGCTACTTTAGTGTGCTTTTTTGTTATTTGGTTTCTGCCCTCAACCACTTACCTTGCATTGTGCTTGGTTTCCAGATGTCGGAGTCTTCACTACCCCACATTGGCTTCACCGATGGCACTAGTCATAGCACTCAGAACCTTGCTTCTACTGCATGGGCAATTTATGCACCTACAAATGAACTTATCAGTCTACGAGGTGTTTGCCTCGGTCGTGCGACCAATAATATTGTAGAATATAGTGTCGTCATCGAGTTGTTGACTATTGTTATTTCTCTTGGTATCCACCGCCTAGTTATACGAATTGATTCACATCTAGTAGTGCTACAGTTAAGTAATGTCTATGCTATCTGAAGTCCTACTTTATTGCAGGTATATCTACGAATTCACCTCTTGAAACGTCATTTTGATTATATCGAATATCAACACATTCCTAGATGTCTAAATACATTGAATGATGCTTTAGCTAATTATGTGTTAGACATATATCTGAGACTTTTATAAAACCAATCACACATCACATGTATTATACAAAAAAAAATAAGCCGGTAGAAGCTGCATATATATATAACGATCAAAAGTTTTACAATTTTTTTTTGTCAAGGGACCAAAATGTCAAAATATATGAAGCCCATGGATTCTACAAATTAGCATCACGGATGACGCTCACGAAAACATACAATTGCTCGGGCTACCCTACAGAGTAGTTGACTAAGAGACTCAGACACTCCCACAGTATGGCACTGATAACACCTTGGAATCTCCCCAATAGTGATGCCTAGGACATCCGCAGTCAGTCCCTCTAAGTTCTATTCAACTGCCTCGTAGTCCTCAACATCCCATCTTGCCACTGGAGCCACTTCTCCTCATCTCTGAATGGGAGATGTCCCTGGAGGTCGATACGACCCCACATTTGTGTCGTCAAAAGAAATTTTTGATTAGTCCTTGGATCAAAGACATAAAAACATTTTACATAATAAAATTTGCAAAAAAATTAAAAAAGAACAAAATGTGTACTTCTTACCTAAGTCACCCCACTGAGCATCCTCAGGTAGAACCAAATCTGGATCTCCTCAGAAATCCAAGCTAGCATATGCATAGTCATCGATCATTAGCATCTGGGGCCTCAACCAGTCAAAAAATGAATTGTTATATTTGATTATAGGTCCTACTACGTGCCGAGCCATGAGGTTACACCACCTCAAAATACTTGGATCTTGTGGGGCCGGTAAAACCCAATGTACCTATAGACACAACAGTGGGACCCTCTCAAGGAATAATGACACCAAAAGTGACCCGTACCCGAACTACTTCAGGTTACCGCTTCTGCACTTTGTCAGTTGCCTCTTCATACTGCAGAGAACCACATCCGACCAGTTGAAAACTCGAGGCTTTGTGCACTCTATGGCATACTGGAAATAGCTCTGGAGAGCCATATGTGGAGCAACGCTCCTGGCCATGCGTGCAATGGTAAAAAAGATAGTCTGCAAGGTTATATTTTGGACACCCCAGATGGCGACTATACCCTTGCTTCTCTCTGCCTCAGGAACACAATATTGGAGAACATACTCGCTCATAGGAAGTTCGTTGCCTCTACCTATGGTCAGAGTAGAATGGTATCCACGTTGTGACAACCCTGTCAGAAAGTAGATATCCTCGATATCTAGTGTGAGCATGTGGACCCGTACATGAAATACATGTTAATTTACATCCCACATGTGGACCAGGTACTCTAACAACCTGAGTTGGGATCTCATGCCCAGGATCCTGAAAATTTTTAAGAGCCCACATTCCCGGAGGGAAACAATTGTACTCAAATCATTTCTGACAATGGAATCCTCCTCCTCATATTCTCTTTCCCTCCATTCCAACATCGTGATGATCAATACCTGCAATGGAGCCATGAGAAGGAAGTTAACAACTTGATTTAACCTCTTGCATAAATTTTTATTGAGTAAAAACATGCATGAAAATCCATTTTTCGGCCCTTACAGGTAAAGCTTGCACACAGCGTGAGATTCTCATAGGTGCACTAAAGCCCACCAACGAGAATCTTAGGTTCTCATAGGTCCTGAGTGGCCCACTTGTGAGAATGCCTGAGCACACCCACCGACCCTAAAGTGGACTCAAACACTGGAATTTGCCAATAAAAATCAATTTTAATTCATGAAAAAGTTGAAGAATCAGGAGATTACCTCTTTGGCTGAAACCGTTTGCCAAATGATCGCTTGTACCTCCTGCAATCAAGAAAATAAATTTGGGGAAAAAAGAGGTGTGTTGGACAAGTTTTTGACAAAATAACAATGAAATGGTAAAAAGGGTTTTTCACCTATATTTATTCACTTTTTCACTATTTCTCATTGATTTT
>JZKD02S0729854.1:195183-240065 GCA_000966675.3 Picea glauca | reverse complement strand
AGATTCAATCCAAACTCAATGAATTTGGGTTCACACAGTTGCAAGGAAGAAGATATGATCCACAACAAATTATATCAAAGAGGAGATTAGCAAGCAGACAAGGCCCTTATGAGCACGAACACGTTTAAGGATTAGATAAATTGGCCAATCTAGAGAACTGTATAGAGATGGAGGTCATCATGCAGCATGATAAAAAAAAATAGACAAAGCTTACTTTTCATCAAAGCTCAACACAGAAACACTCTTCCAGGTTGATTTCAAAGCTCCCAAAATCAGCATCTTCAATAAGAGAAGTAGTTCAGAAGCCCTAGGGGCTAGTAGCTAGCAAGACACCCTCAAGAAAATGAGAGCCACATCACCCTCTCCAGTTATTGACTTGGAAGAGGAAGAATAGAAAGGAAAAACATGCATGGAGATGGCAGAGACTACGGCCCCAAACAAAGAAATCAATTCAGAAAACAAGCCACAAAACGAAGGCAACATGAAGGTTCTCAGCAGTAGGAAACACATATTCGGCCAGACTCCTGGGATAGTTTATCAATCTAAGAAGGACTTTCTAAATCAGTATGTCATGAAAGGGAGTATGTCCAATAGTGAAATAAGGGATATTTTTCCCGAAGTAGAAGGAACATCCCAGCATAAAGCTCACCTACTCTCAGTCAGAGATGTCGAGAAAAAGACATCCAACATTGCAGTGGCCGATAATGAAAAGGTATCAGAGTTCAAGGTACACTATGAAAACATCAACGCCCCTGATAAAGTAAAATTCCACAGTAATGTCAGTGATATGTTGTACGTTGATTACCTAAGCTTAGCTCTGAAGGTTGCAAGATTGACAACACATGCATTGAAACTAGATGGGAAACTCAAACAAGAAAAGGTGTCTAGCAAAGCTTGGATGACGCAGGTAAAGATATTAGAGTCTGAAGGTCCACAAAGAGTAAAATCTTCTCTAGAACAAAAGGAAAAAATGATCCAAATCTTGAAGAAAAGGTTGAAGATGTCACCTACAGACCATCCACAAACAGCAAAATTAACTGCTTTGGAGCAGGAAAAGGAAACCTTCAGATAAGAGGCACTAGACTACAAGGCTAAATTATTGCAATTGGAGAAAGAGAAATAAAGTTGGTCTCAAATGTGGGCAACGACATCAAATATGGAAATTATTATGCCTGCTAATGTAGAGGTTGGATCAAGTGTTGGGGGATTAGTTCAGGCTATGTTCTAGGTGAGCTTGAAAACAGATGAGATCAAGAGTCTCAAAGAAAAATTAGAAAGGTTGAAATAGGAGATCAAGGTGAAGGATGAAAAATTGGCTCAACTCCACAAAGAGAACCAAGACCTGTAGGAAAGAGTGAACAAGATAAAAACCAGATTGAAGGGAAAAACGCTACTACAAGGAGCCAAACATGTAATATGGGACGCGATTTCTCTGGAGGTTGCTAAGTTCAGAATTTGTCTAAATTTTATCAACGAAAAAGACAACATGGTTGCTACAGCTCAGAACAGATGTACTATTGTAAATGAAGTGTTAGCAAAGAAGCCCTCAGAATGGGCCCAAAATGCCATCGACCTACTAAACGTTATACCAACTATCGATCTTCAGACCATTGGTGTGAAAGGCAGGACCACATTAATCATTTCATCCAGGAGAATCATTTCCAAACACAACCTTCTCAGATTGGTCCAGAACAAAGTTGTGCAAATGGAGCATAGCATATAAGAGTTTAAAGACACCTTTGAACAATTGTTTGCTAAATTCCTCCCCTCATTTTGGGACGGTAAAGGCTCATTATACAATCAAGAATATTATCACACTCTCCTCATGCAATGAAGGATGGACCATTCTAGGTTTGAAGATTATGAAGAAATTCTAAAAGGCCCTATCTTGGTAGAACATTTAGTTACTGATTTTGAAATTCTAAACAAGTTCAAAACAATGAAAGTCAATGTGCCAACCATGTCCTATACTATGTGCATTGATTTGGAATTTTTTATTAAAGAAATGATGGATTACAAAATCCCCTTTGATGCGCAATGGAAAGAACTCGTGCGGTTGGGTAAGACAAAGTACAACGTCCCCGGAACCAACAGATGATCTCCAGTTGTCACCAATATTGCAAATCCAACAGAATCACAGATGGAACAAATGTCATGGAAGCAGCCAGGCGGTCAGAGAGAATGTTCATGATGTTGAAATGTTTCTTTTTTACTAATTATTGTAAATCATTTTGTATACCGAAACTGACATTCAAAACTTTTACGGAAGCTGAAACGTTTCAGTTTCAATTATTTTTTATCAAATTGTATAAGTAATAAGAGAATTGAATTAATTAATGTTGGAAGAAGTGCAAGAGCACCTTTTTGGTTGTATCAAACTTCATTTGTAAATTTTTTGAATCTGAATTGAATACAAATGAAGAAGATTTTTAAGTCTCTATGAAAAGATTCTAAGGGGTGGTGATATGAGCTTTGTTTCCTTTCATCGTATGTATTTCCTGTAACTTGTAATTTCATTTACATTTTCTTTTATTTAAATTGGAGAGTTTAAAGGCCCAGAATTTGTCTTGTGAGGCTCTTGTCTTAAGCAATTTAAACTATGTGATTGTATTCTTAATTTATTCAGAATTCATTTCAGTAATGCTCTGATGCAATTATTTGTTTCCTTCATCTTCCTACACCCCTTTTTATTTCAAGAATAACTCAGATTCATCACCTTATTTAGAATTTGTCCTCTGGAGAGTTCTATCAGTCAATGCATTGTTTTCGTTCACTTTTATAATTTTTACTCCATAGCCCATAGTGTTCCCCCCTTCTTTGCCGGCAACTTTATTAAAAATCCCCAAAACAAACCAAATCTAGCCACCGATTTCCATATATATATCAAGTGACACGAGAGATCCCTCTCTGAGTTGAGTAGGCTAGTGCCTCATCTCTAAAGTTGGTTGAAACAGTTACCTATGTCGTTTGTCTATTCATCTAGACATAATTTACAGAGTGCTAACATTCTAGCGCCCTTGTCGGGGATGAAATTGAAAAACATTTCCCTAGGAAAATGACTTAAAGCTTTAGTTTGATCTCTGAGGGTGACAGTGGAACAAATACCTTATTGGTTGAAGATTATGTTTACCCTGGTGACTCCATTACTCAGAGACCAGTTTTATTACACTTTGTAAGATAGAAATCCTGGCTCCTAAGAAAATCCACACCAGGAGAAACCCAGACCCCGAACCTTCAATCCCTGTCTCTAGCCATGAAAATCTTCTCTGAAGAAGAAAAGAAAAGATAGTAACCCTCGTGTTATGTCCAGAACAATATTCATCCTTACCTAGAGACGGATTGATCAGTATCAAAGACCTTGAGTTTGATCTAAAATTCAAACACTCCCTGTTCAGAACCAGGTCCAAATCTCGTTTAGACGAGACCCTATTTGACAAAAAAAGATTCTGAGATTTGATTCTAGCTGCTTCTGTCAAACCTGTAGTGACTCATGTCTGAAACCAATAGCCACTCTGACCCCTCACATCAACTATGGCAGAAATATTTTCTCCTCTCGTACTATCTTCTCTAGTGCATGACTTACACCAGGAGTACAACCTAAGGATTAAGATATATGATGTTGAAGGTAACATATCAGCCCAAAAACACCTAGACTGGTTTAATGATTTCATAGACTTAGAGGAGGTGGATTTTGCAGATGTGAAAATGAGTTTTTTTACACAAAGCCTTGCAGGATATGTAAGAAAATGGTTCAAAGCCCTTGCACCAGGAAGTATCATGGATTTTGCAGCTTTTGAGACACTCTTCCTTGCCAGATGGGGAGATAAGAAAAACCCCCTTCAGTTGTTGAAACACTACAACAATATGAAGAGGTCACCCGATGAAACAGTGCAGGACTTTTCGGCTACATTCATGAAGGTATATAATGTGATTCCTAATGAAGTAAAACCCCCACCTAGAGTTGCTCAGCTCATATATGATGATTCTTTCGAAAGTGATTTTTCTTTATTATTGAGAGAACGAAGATCTGCCACATTAGATGATATGATGACAGATGCCATTGAATTCAAAGTAAACCAAATGGATTCATAAAAAATGAAAGCTAATTCTGACAAAAACATGGGAAAAACTCAAGATAAAACACAAACTTCCACATCACAAACATCAGAAGAAAGATTTGAAATAATGATGAGAAACATGGAAAGGATTATGGAAAGAATGGCATTGGGAAATAGACCCAACCCTAGAGAACAAGCCAATGGTCCACCTAGAAATCCGAGGAGACCCACTGGTCCGTGGATTAGGAAAAGAGAGCAAAGAAACTAGGGTAATCAGGTCGCTCAAGTAGACCAAACAAATCATGGAAATCAAGGAAATCAGGGAGAACAACAAGTAAGGCCTCCTTTTCAGAATAATTATGTGAATGAAGATTACGATGGATATTTTGAAGATAATGTGAACTACTGTGATGAAAAAGAAACTAAGGTGTTTTTGAATAAAGCAAAACACGACCAGTTCATGGATGCGAGTGAAATATTTTTGCAAGATGAAGAGGAAAGGATATCAGTAGAAATAGAAGATCATGAGACTGGATTGCAAAATGACATCATGTAATTCCAAAGGAAATACAATCTCTGAAATTAAAAGGTGCCTCCAAATCCTCTGAAAGGTAATCTCCCAAAGGCAAACTCCACTAAATATGCTCAGAGTAGTGTGCCCTCTTCTAGTCAGCTCAAAAAAGACTCCACGGGAAAGGATCTAGCTGCAAAGGATTCCACTATGAAAGACTCCACTACAAAGGATGCTATGGATAAGGGAAAGCAGAAAGAGGAACCGTAGAAGAAAATATTGACAAGAAAATAAATTGTCACTAAAGAGGTAGAAAAAACTCCTTCCTCTTTTGACTTCGAAAGTGAGATGGCTAAGATTAAGATTCCAGTACCCTTTAATGAATTGATTAGAAATAGCATATACTGAAGTC
Source organism: Picea glauca (assembly GCA_000966675.3). Taxonomy (NCBI): domain Eukaryota; kingdom Viridiplantae; phylum Streptophyta; class Pinopsida; order Pinales; family Pinaceae; genus Picea; species Picea glauca. Next base: position 235,084 of record JZKD02S0729854.1, on the reverse strand, counting down.
AGATCATCAAGATGCTTAAGTTGGGATAGACCTCTGATACTCTAAACATACAGGATGATCACCCAGCCATCTTATTTGGGCCGAGAGTAGAAGAAAGCGGTGAAAGTGAAGAAGTTCCTCCTTTCTATGTCAGCTTAAAAATCCACGACATGACTGTTGTAGGAAAATCTCCCTGCAGACAGGTAGATCACATGCTGACTCATTTCTCCTCTTCCAAATCAAATGTTTGAGGTGTTTTAAGTGTCCTTCTCATGTCGTTATAGGCACGACATAGGCATCATGGCAGTATGCTTTGTTTGATGTTTGAGACACTTGTGAGCAACATGCGACACTTGTGACCTTGTGAGAAAAATGTGACACTTGCGACACTTGTAATGACGACACTTGCGACACTATCAAAGTGAGTAATTTTAATGTGTAACAAATTGCCCCCCAAAGTATGAAGTTAGAAGATGTGAACTGATAACTGAAATACTTTGTAGACTTCCAAGCAAGGGTATAGACTTGGAGAACCTGACAAAAGATACACACAAACATCCAACAAATATCATGACATATTTCAAAACCCAAGGCAGGCATACCTATGCTTGGGTGATCAAGAATTTCAAGATATGGCCACCATAAAATACACTGCGGATCCATAATTGTATTGACAAGAAGGTATAACCACTGAATATACAATGTGGATCTATACTCTAATGACTCAGACTGATCGTAGCCACGAAGAATACACAGTGGATCTACGAGATGACAAGACATAGCCACGACCAATACAAAGTGAATCTATGTAACAGTGTATGTGTTCTTTGTCCAATGGAAATTCCTTCACAGCCTAGGCGAATCATATATCAAAGTGATCGTTCAACCCAGGGTCTTCTTACCAATCCCAATATGGCACGGATCTGACCATGCGAATAGATGTATTGATGTCAAATATGGCAGAAACCACTTGATTACCGATCAATGATGTAAATCGTTAACAAGTGCGAGGGAGATCACCATTAATGTCAATGATTCCCAAGGTACCCTATTACATTCCATCGAATTTGAATAGATAAGCTGAGGTCGAACATCCGTGGAATAATTCGATCAGAGGTCAATGATGTAAACCTACTGTCGAACATGACGAGGCCTGCCATTGAGGCATGCAAGTCCCAAAGTATTAAATGGTTTCTAAGTCTAATTCCAGGATAATGTGTTGAAGTCGACAGGAATAGACTCTTCGAGGGAGGGCCTTGATGTATCCCCCATCAACGACACGAAACAGACATGGAGATGTGTTTGGCAGAGCAAATGGACATGGACTAACACAGGTTTTGAGGCAAGATACTTGGGATGGCTGATTCTCGAGGTGGATACTTCCCTTGAACACTGAGGCACAATAGCAAAACATGACGTGGACCAAAACTATGCAATGGATACTATGACTTGCGTCAGATGACCCAAAGGAGTGAAAGGAACTCGGAGGATTGGCTCAGTGCAGAGGTTCAGCGTATTATGGTATGTGCAAATGACACAGTGTCGTGTTCAAGGGCGACTCTAAGAAGTGTTGGATGATGTTCTCAAGAGACTGCTTGGCTTGCTCCTTTCAATTTTTCCCCCACCCAGATGGATGAGTACCTATTTTTGATTTAACGAGCTCGAGGAGGATAACACATGCTCGATATAACTCACCTTTGGTAAGTTCCTCTTCCTTTGTTTAACGAGCCGGAAGAAGTAAGGGTTCGGTCCCATATGGTCCTATCGATGTGTGCGTTAACGAGTCCAAAGACAGAAAACTCGAAGGTTTTTTGGGATTATAGAGTTTGGAAAAATGCTTAAAAGAGAACTCTCTCAGTTCCTTTTTCGTACAATAGTCCAACAAGACTAAAAAAGGGTTAAACTATCACTCGAAAGACACCCTTTCTGACCTTTTAACGAGTGTGAAAGGAAGCAAGGTCACTCGACAATCTTTTCATATTTAGAGAGTCTGAAAAGGGTTTAAAGGAGACTCTAGGGGGTTCCTTTTTTGTATGTTTGTATCCGTACGGGTCTGAAAAAGAGATAAAACTTTACCCAGTTGAGAAAGAACAAAGACTAAGCTCGATATGCCCCCAGCTTGAAAGCTAGTGACTTGACTCCAGAATGATCATCAAAGACTGGAGACATGCCCCCCAAGCTTCAATTCATTCACCAACTTTGAGGTTGTCACCAATTTCTGTGCTAGATGGAGAAAAAGGATACAGGTGGATGAAATGAAGGTTCAAAAATGAGACCTAACGAAAGACTCGACTCGACATCTATGAGATCTGGCGAAAGACTCAACTTGAAGGGAGAGGTGATTGTTTCATTTTTTAACGAGCTTGACACAATAAAAGAACTATGCTCAAGGCCTTCGTTTCATTTTTTAACGATATTGCCACAGAGAAGAGAAACTATGCTCGTGACATGCCCCCAGCATGAAATCTAGTGGCCTCTGTTTCATTTTTTAACGAGCTTGCCACAGAGAAGAGAAACTATGCTCATAAGTGGGACAAGGTAAATAACCGATCAGGACTGCCAGGAAACCTACGATACCAAAGCTACAAACTAGAGTTTAGTGAAGCCATTTCATCATTAGAGAAAACCCAAAAAAAACATACCTTACAAAAAATGGAATTTTGTAAATAACAAATGATTTGAAAATTCATTTACCATTTCATTTGCAAGGTTTTTTGGAGTAGTGGAGAATTCCATTTTGGAGCAAATCTTGTTTTTCTCGCTGTCGGAGCTACGATTGATAATTTTGCTCGCCATTCGAAGCAAGTAGGTGCCCATCCCTTTCTCTTTCAATTACATGGTTTCAAAATGATTTTCATGGCATTATTTGTTTAAAACACAAAGCCCTAGGTCGCTCCTTTTTGAACCAAATCGGCCTCCTTTTAAAAGTTGATAAAATAGGGGGATTCTTTCACAAAAATTCATTAGACAAGGGTTTTTAGGATGTATGCACCCTTGCAATTGATTAGACCGGTCATTTTTAGCAAAAGAATTCATAAAAATTCTCCCCCAAATGCCCACATACCCTCCAAAGTCATTTTGTATTTTTTAACACGTTTTAATCATTATTTGACAAATGTTGAAGGGTATGGTGGTTAAAAAGAGTGAGTGGTTGCTTTTATATGACATGGGTACTTTGTTTCATGTTTTAAAATGCTTTTTGAAAATCGCTGAAATCACCAAAACGTGAGGAATAACGTTATTCTTGATTTTTTGTTTTGTAGGTGTCTTCGGCAATCATGATTGAATGGAAAGAGAGGGAACATGAGATGGATGATTTGGCCTCTCTACGGAGTCCTCGTACGCGGGCCGCTTTGCGAGCTTACGACTTGCTCAAGTTTTTCAAATTGCAAAAAATGAAGAGAGAGATTCTACTGCTTGAGAACATGATTGGCCTTTGGGATGTTGCGGAACAGGGATTCCGTATTGGTACACAACTCCTAACCATTGAGTTGGAAGATGTGTAATTTTTGACCAGCCTCTCAAAAAGAGGGGTCCCCATAGCTTTTACTGGGCAGAGGGCATTACCTGTGCAGGTGGACGTGTATCTGGCACGCCACTGCGTTCTGGGAGCAAGGTTGGTAGGGGGCAGGATCCCTATCAAGGATATACGAGATCTGGCTCTTCGATCTATATTATTTTCTATCACAAGAGTGATCGGTAGCACTAGTGCTCATTTGGCATCGAGATCACAGGTGGCCTATGGTGTTCAGTGTTTAGAACCAACACTGTTCAATTGGAGTGCAACATTCCTTCAGAATGTAAAGGAACAGATCTCACGGTGCAGGACTGGTCAGAAGCAGTTCGGCTATGGCTCAATTTTGGTCTCGTTTTTCCTAGAGCACATCCCTCAGATGCAGCCTCAGATAGCACTGGCAGTACGACCAGTGGACGAACCTAGGATGGAGAGGTGCACTAGTTTGTCTCCAAGGCTAGTCTCGAAGTCAGAATTCCACTTCACTGGTGATTTCTTTGCCTGGTTGAGATGGCAGTACCTCTAGATAGAGGACTTCCCCTATGCCGATGTAGACTTCTGTGGGAGTATGGACTTGATTTTTCCTGTGGGGGAAGACTGGGATGAGTCAGGTAAGAGATTAAGCCATACCTTGTCTAGTTTTGTTTTTTAAGTTTTTGATGTATATGTATTTTTTTGGGTATGTAAAAGAGTTTTAATGGATGTTTTGTTTCCAACATGCAGACAAGGGAGCAGTGCGCCCTGTTGATATACCAGTACTAGGGCATCGTGGAGGCACCCCAGTTGCAGCAGATCTGGTGGTACCAGTGATGGGTCTCCGAGAGGTCGAAAGAAACCTCCAAGGCCTTATGATGGGCATCCCTCCTCTGCGGAGGGGGGATGCGCCTTTACATCTGCAGCAGCACACTGTAGGAGTACTGGAGAATGTTAATTCTCTTTTGAGGCATGTAGTGCATGCAGTAGTGTGTTACTCACAGCATAACATAGTGTGGGGAGATTAGAATCTCTCTGGTGATCATGTTTTGTATGCCTTGTCAGGCGACGTTGTATGGGTGGAAAGGCCCAATATTTTTCTCTTTTACACACTTTTTGATGTAAAGAAAACATTTCAGTCACGCCATATATATATATACAGTTGCAAAACCGGAGATTCTGGGTTCGATCCCCAGTGGAGTTGCCAGTTTCTGTTGTAGGAAAATCTCCCTGCGGACAGGTAGATCGCCTCTAAGAGCTTGACCTTAACCCTAGACAGAAAAATTCTTAACGTGGACACTGACTTCCTTTCAAATCTATCTAAACTAATACATGAGAAGGAAGGATAACAGAAGTACCTCTTTATCGACGTTTTTCCCTACACGCTTCGAGTTGCGCTCCAATCCTTTGCTCCTCGCTGAGTTCTGCAGACAAACAAGATACGACTACTTCCTACTCTATTGATATTAGCTTGAAAATAGATCTATCAGTTAATGATAAGTTTATGTAACATCAGACACAAACTAGAAAGAAACAGGACAAGGGTGTCATATTAATGAGAATAACGACAACAGTACTTACAATCGTAGATGCGAATGTGACAGCTTCGTCAAGTCCTCTCCGTCTAACCCTTGCTCGATAGATCCACAACCTGGCTGACAGCAGCTTCACTGATCACTTCTCCTTTGCCTGACTGTGTGTTTTCTATGAGATCATAGGTTTCATGCTAGCAATTCTTTCTCAATCAGCTCCATCACCACTTATGAGATCATAAGTTTGGTGTAATTCTCTATTTCCCATCCCCTTTCACCATGAGAAAGCTTTCTTATATAGCCTTGGAGAGGCTTCAGCCACTTGAGATATCCTTGGGGAAGTTGAGGATTTTCCTCCTTCAGTTGAGGATCTTCCCTAGGATCATGGCTGGACTAGGGATTCAAATCCAAATTCCTTCCACGAATGAAAAGATGCTTCCCCCATTCATCTCAACAGCTTAACAACTGCCTAGAATAGGTAGCGCTTCCTCAAAAGGGCCATTAGAGCATTATAGCGCTCCCTAGTAAGCTTTAGGGGGTGCCAGCGCTCTCAAAATCTATAGTGCTCCCTCAAAAGGGCCAGGGGAGCATTATAACGCTCCCTGACAGTGTAAGGGGGAGCATCAGCGCTTTGAGATAGTGTAAGGGGGAGCGCTCCCCTCCAAAAACTCAGTTTTTGAGGTGCTTTCAGGTGGCAAAAGGTTTGCAAGCCTGCTGACTCATTTCTCCTCTTCCAAATCAAATGTTTGAGGTTTTTTGAGTGTCCTTCTCATGTCATTATAGGCACGACATAGGCATCATGGCAGTATGCTTTGTTTGATGTTTGCGACACTTGTGAGCAACATGCGACACTTACGACCTTCTGAGCAAAATGCGACACTTGCGACACTTGTAATGACGACACTTGCGACACTATCAAAGTGAGTAATTTTGATGTGTAACAATGACTTTACACAATGCTATGATGGACTCTGGAGCATCTCACAATCTGATGCCTAAAGTGGTTATGGACCAACTAGGCCTTGAGGTCACAGGAGCCTATGAGGATCTGTTCTCTTTTGATTCAAGGAAGGTGAAATGCCTTGGCATGTTAAAAGACATGGTTCTTTCTCTGGCACAAATCCCAGCAAAGAATATGGCAATGGATGTAGTGGTTGTTGATATCCCTCTAAAATTTGGCATGCTATTGTCCAGGTCATGGGCTGAAAAACTAAAAGGAACCCTCCAAATGGACATGGCATATGTCACTATTCCTATCTTTGGTCAAGACAGAAGATTGTACAGGGAAGTTCTACTGAAATATATGGTTAGCAACAAATCGCAACCTACCAACCATCCTATCTACCTATTAATCCCTGAGTTGGGGTCTTCCATTTTCTTCAATGATATATGCTTAGGAGCATAAGAGACGGAAATAGTCCAGGAAAATAAAGGTATACCTGGGTAGCAGCTGGAAGAAATTTCAGAACAACAGGGTGACCCAGAGGATCAGATATGGAAAATGAACTTCGATGGAGCTGGATGCAGAGAAGGAGCTAGAGCTAGCGTGTGGATAAATCATCCCACAAGAGATGTGAAATTGTGCTCTTACAAACTCATTTTTGAATGTACAAATAATATGGCCGAGTATGAAGAATTAATATTGGGGCTGAAAGTTTTGGAAGATTTGGGTGCCAAATGGATTGTTGTACTTGGAGATTCTGAACTCATCATAAATCAAATCAAAGGAATCTATCAGGCCAGACATCCTAGACTGAGGGCCTAATGAAATCTAGTATTAGAACTTCTTGAGAAATATTTAGAATGCAACATTTCAGCAATTCCATGGGAACAAAATTAGGTTGTCGATGCACTGGCCACTTCAGCAGTAGTGTTCAAAGTCCCAATTTTTCCTGAAAAAAGCTACAAGGTTGAATTCAAGTACAGACCGACGATACCAGACAATATGAAACACTGGAAAGTCTTCGAGGACGATAAACAGATAGATAGCTTCCTCGGGATGGAAAATGAGTTCGAGAATTTAGGCATTGATGATGAATATTGCGACGATAAAGTAGATGCATCTTCTTTCACTAAAGAAGGATACTTTGACAATCAAATTGTTGGCAGAGATATTGTGCAGTTAAAGAGCAACATTATCCCCAAAGGCCTAGTACCATTAGAAAAAAAAATTGATAACAACGATCTGGCCAGAAGTCCAAAGATCACAGTAGATGAAGGGGATGTGGAAGACTATAATATTGGGACTCCATAGGACCCGAAGATCATTAAAATGTCCAAGAATATCAGCCCTGAAGTCAAACAAAGGTATGTAAAATTGATGAAAGAATTCACTGATGTCTTTCCCTAGAGCTACGATGAGTTGAAATTGTATGATATTAGTATAATCCATCATGTTATCCCAATAAAAGAAAATCACAAGCCATTTAAATATAAGTTAAGAAGAATAAACCCTTTGTTGTTACCATTGATAGAGAAAGAAGTAAATAAATTGTTCGAAGCAAAAATCATAGTGTCCCTAAGATTCTCCAAATGGGTAGAAAATATAATGCTTGTCAGAAAAAAGAGTGGAGAGATCTGATTGTGTGTGGACTTCAGAAATATGAATAAGGTATCTCTTAAATATAACTACCCTTTACCCAAAATGGACCACATTCTATAGAAGGTAGTGGGCTCTCAAAAGATGTCGATGTTGGATGGTTTCTTGGGATACAACCAGATCATGGTACATCCTGACGATCAAGAAAATACAGTGTTTGCCACACCTTGGGGGACATTCATGTATGCCAAAATGCCATTTGGGCTTATGAATGTTGGAGAAACATTTCAAAGGGCTATGGACATAGCCTTTGCAGATGAAAAGGATAAATTTATTTTTATATACCTAGATGAAATTACTCTGTATTCTGCTACAGATGAGGAGCACATCAAACATCTCAAAAGGTCGTTCACGAAATGCAGAAAATTTGGCATATCATTGAATCCAAAAAAGTCATTTTTTTCCATGGAAGAAGGGAAGATCTTAGGGAACATAATTTATAAGGAAGGAATAAAGGTAGATCCCAATAGGGTCAAAGGAATTTTGAAGATTGGCATACCCAGAAGCAAAAAGGAAGTACAATCCTTTCTAGGTAAAGTAAATTTCCTGAGAAGATTTATTACTAATTTAGCAGAGATCATAACGCATATCACCAACATGTTAAATAAGGGAAATGAAATAAAATGGATCCCTAAGGCTAGAAAATATTTTGAAGACATCAAGGCAGCATTGACAAAGGCTCCTATGTTGGCTAGTCCAAATTTCAAGAAATATTTCATACTATTCTCTTTTGCTTCGGAACACACAATTGCAGGTGTATTACTCCAGAAGGATGACCAGAATTTTGAGAATCCCATAGCATACTATAGTAAGACATTGAGAGATGCTCCTTTAAAATATGACATCATGGAGAAGCAGGTGTATGCTTTGGTCAAAGCATTGAAATAATTCAGGGTGTATATTCTACATTCACATAATACTGCTTTTGTCCCCAGTGGCTTAGTAAAAGACATAATAACACAACCTGATCCTGAAGGAAAGAAGGGAAAAAGGATTGCAGTACTATTATGATATGATCTTGACATCAAGCCCACAAAGTTGATCAAAGGGCAGGGACTTGCTAGACTAATGGAACAAACAAACTACGAACTCTTGGGAATAAACTTCACTACAGATATGTCATAGAATACAGTAGAGGAAGAAAGGGAAACTCCATGGATATCTCAAAAATTTCTTGAATCTACGTGGTATGCAGACATTATCTTTGTGTTAAAAAATCTGCAAGCTCCTCCTGAATAGAGTAAAACAAAGGCTATGTTCTTGAAACTAAAAGCAGTGAAATTTTGCATGGTTAATGGATTACTGTACTGGAAAGACCTGGGAGGAATTTTACTGAGTTGTTTGATAGAAGAGGAAGCGGAAAGGACCATCAGGGAGTTCCATAAAGGAGACTATGGAGGTCATCATTATTGGAAGACAATTGTACACAAAATGTTGAGAGCTGGTTTTATTGGCCTAGTATTCTTCCTGATGTTTATAAGGAAGTGTCAAAGTGCCATGAATGCCAAATCTTCGATGGGAAAGGAAAGTTGTTGTATCTGTAGTTGAATCCTATTTTAGTAGAAGCTCCTTTCAAACAATGGGGCTTGGATTTCATAGGAGAGATACACCCACAATCTTCGGCTCGACACAAATGGATCCTGACTACAACAAATTATTTTACTAAATGGATTGAGGTTGTTCCTACCATACAAGATACAGATGACATTATCATTCGATTCCTAGAAGACAATATTATGTCCAGATTCGGATGTCCGGTCAAGATTATAATAGACAACGCAGCAGCCTTTAAGTCTAAAGAATTTGAGAAATTTTGCAGTGATTACAATATTACTCTTGGCCATTATACATCATACTACCCACAAGGAAATGGATTAGATGAGTCTTCAAACAAAATCCTGGTCAGAATCTTCAAAAATTTGCTACAGGAGAGTAAAAAGGTGTGACACAAGAAGCTCATTCATGTGTCGTGGGCTGACAGGATATCCCCAAAGAGATCTATTGACACATCTCCTTTCCAGATCGTCTATGGTACAGAAGCCATATTTCCTACGACACTCGGATTGTTGGTAATGAAGTTGTTACAGGAGAAAGAAGCAGATACGAATGACTGTTAGAGAAAGGAGGATGAACTCATTATCATGAAGCAGGCCAGAGAAAAATCTTTCAACAACGCCCAACTACGTCAAGAGAAAATCAAGGAATCTTTCGACAGACGTACCAAAGTGGATGACTTCAAACCTAGAGACTAGGTACTAATATGGGATGCCAAGAACAAAAATGATGGTAAACATGGAAAATTCGATCACCTGTGACTGGGCATGTTCAAAATTACAGCTTACTATGGGAACAATGCCTATTTTTTGGAGGAAAGTAATGGAGAACTCATCGGAGGAGCGACTGTGAATGGCAGGATCCTCAAGAACTACGTCGTTTAAAAAATCATCACTCGCCATTCATTGTACATAGCCACTTTGCGTTTTGGTTTTTCTTTAAGTGTGAAAATCGAAATAAAAATAGCATGGTTGAAGCCTAAGGTGAATGCCTTGAGTTGTGCTGAGTAAGTTCAGAGTTTTTGAATAAAATAAACGGATTGAGATCACACACATAAGATTTCAGCCAATGGGTAGGCACTTGGTCTACACTTCTTTGCTACCTTGCAGGGAGGATAACATCCCCAGTTGGAGCCAATGTTATCACCATATAATTCCCAGATGGTGTCTGAGTTTCAAAATTTTTATGAAGGATTAAATCTCCATAGAGTTGTGATAATTTGGAGGACCCAGTTATACCTGGAAGAGTATGGAAGAAATAGTGGATATATGAAGAGTAAAACTTAGCAGATTGTTGATCCTGAAAGTAGACTGGATTAATGGTTGAGATGTGTATAAGAGATGTAACTAGAACGGAGATTAAGCGGTCGAGGGCGGGTCAAGGAAAATTGTCGTGTTTTTTTGCGGGACACGTGGTGCCCTTGGAAGTACAATGGAGAAGAGGGTTTTCTGAAAAACACCACCTTTTTTCAACCTCCGATGCCAAAGTTTCCAGGAAATACGTGGATCGTATATCTTGAAGCGACCTGGATCAACGGTCAGGGCGCATTTCGATGATGGAAGTAGCACGAGAATTAGCTGACAGAGGATGGACCGGGGAAAACTTCCCTAGCTTAAATCATGGACACGTGTCATCCTTAAAGACACATCAGGGCTAAGGGAGGTTCATCCAAAACCACTTTTCTCCAAACACCGATGGCAATAGATGGCTATAAAAGGAGGAACCCCCGAAATTATTCTATGACAATTTGAAGCATTCAAACGTTTGGAAATTTGGCACAAAGATTCCATTCAAATTTTGAAGTTCAGAACCGAACCAGACCATTTTTCTCACCACTTATCAGGTATTCTTCACCATGGTTGCCAATCCAGTTGTTTTATCCATGAGTGAACCAGATATTTTCTCCAGGGAGGATGCCCTAATTGACAAATATTCTAACGTTTTCAACAAAGAGACAACGGTCTCTCTCGTTTCTGTGTCTAAAGAAAATTTGTTGAACAATGCTAGATCCCACATACCCTTTCTTGAAGTGGATCGAGCCTCCTTTGCCCCTTATGTCGTAGAAACAGTGTTCGCATTCCCTGAATTCATAAGCTGGTATGCAGAGCGATATTCCCAGGGAGAAGGAGTCATCTTAAACAAATTAGGGTCAGAAGTACCGTGTAAAGTAGATGGTCCATCACTCCGACATGCTCTAAATATACTAGATGCCTCCCCCAAAATGTCAAAACCCTTTGAGGAATAGAGAATGATTACGGATTATAGAGAATGCTTGCTCGAGGTAAAAACCCTGTTTCTGCAAACCATAGTCAAGCTTGAACAATATTCAGAGAGTCTATCCTTTCTTGTCAGTATAAGCCTCAGGATCGTCGAAGTCCAGTGGGATTGTTCTTTGCTGAGTCAAATTCTAGATCTAGATAATGACAATTTTGTGGTAGAGGTTATTCTAGGGTTCCTATTGATTTTCTTCCTGTCTGGGCAGTCAGTCTGTGTAACTTTTGATGAATTTATTGCAGAAAATATACATCAACAGCTGGTTAATTTCAACTCATTAAGACATTTCAGATAATACACTCACATGTTGAGAATTTTTTTGGGATCTAACAATACCGAGCTTCCTGAGGTTTCATTTATTTCGACCGAGTGTAAAAATATCACCATGATCATCTTCATAAAAAGATCATGTCCATGATATATAGTCTCATTTTTTGTTCAGATCTGCCAAGAGTCCTAGAAGAAATGAAGAGTTTGTTGCAGCCAAGTCCAGAGAACATGATGGGAGACTGGAGGCTTTTCACTCAGTCCACTGTGATTTGGGCATACAGATGCCAGGAAGGGCCTCACCTTTTACCAGTTTTTCTGACTCCCAGGATATTTTCTTTGGAATTTATAAGAAAAAGGGTCATCTCAGAGATTGAGCATTTCCTCAAAGATCACAAGGCTTCTAATCTAAAATTCTCATTTGTGGTAGGTCCCTTTGTGGTGAAGAGAAAGTCTTGTTTGCAACAGATTCAATCCAAACTCAATGAATTTGGGTTCACACAGTTGTAAGGAAGAAGATATGATCCACATCAGATTATATCAAAGAGGATATTGGCAAGCAGACAAGACCCTTATGAGCATGAACACGTTGAAAGATTATATAAGTTGGACAATATAGAGACCTGTATAGCGATGGAGGTCATCATGAAGCATGATCAAACAAAATAGACATAGCTTACTTTTCGACAAAGCTCAGCATAGAAACCCTCACCCAAGTTGATTGTCAAAGCTCCTAAAATAAGCATCTTCAATAAGAGAAGTAGTTCAGAAGCCCTAGGGGCTAGTAGCTAGCAAAACACCCTCAATAAAATGAGAGCCACATCACCCTCTCCAGTTATTGACTTGGAATAGGAAGAAAAGAAAGGAAAGACGTGCATGGAGATGGCAGAGACTACAACCCAGAACGAAGAAATCAATCTAGGAAACAAGCCACAAAACAAAGGCAGCATGAAGATTTTCACCAGCAGGAAACACATATTTACCCAGACTCCTGGGACAGTTTATCAATCTAAGGAGGACTTTCTAAATCAGTTTGTCATGAAAGGGAGTATGGCCAATAGTGAAATAAGGGATATTTTTCCCAAAGTAGAAGGAACATCCCAGCACAAAGCTCACCTACTCTCAGTCAGAGATGTTGAGAAAAAGACATTCAACATTGCAGTGGTCGATAATGACAAGGTATCTAAGTTCAAGGTACATTGTGAAAAGATCGGTGCCCCTCATAAAGTAAAATTCCACAGAAATTTCATTGATATGTTGTACGTTGATTACCTAAGATTAGCTCTGAAGGTTGCAAGATTGACAACACATGCATTGAAACTAGATGGGAAACTCAAACAACAAAAGGTGTCCAACAAAGCTTGGATGATGCAGGTAAAGAGATTAGAGTCTGAAGTTCCATAGGGAGTAAAAGCTTTTGTAGACAAAAAGGACAAAATGATCCAAATATTGAAGAAAAGGTTGAAGATGTCACCTACAGACCATCCACAGAGAGTAGAATTAACTACTTTGGAGAAGGAAAAGGAAACCTTCAGATAAGAGGCACTAGACTAAAAGTCTAAAGTATTACAATTGGAGAAAGAGAAAGAAATTTGGTCTCAAATGCAGGTAACGAAATCAGATATAGAAATTATTGTGCCTGCTAATGTAGAGGTTGGATCAAGCACTGAGGGATTAGTTCAAGCTATGTCCCAGGTGATCTTGAAAACAGGTGAGATCAAGAGTCTCAAAGAAAACTTAGAAAGGTTGAAACAAGAGATGAAGGTGAAGGACGATAAATTGGCTCAACTCCACAAAGAGAACCAAGACCTGCAAGAAAGAGTGAACAAGCCAAAAACCATATTGAAGGGCAAAACTCTACTATAGGAAGGAAAAAATGTAATATGGGATGTGATTGTTGCGGGGGTTGCTAAGTTCAAAAGTTATCTAAATTTTATCAACGACAAAGACAAAATGGCTGCTATAGCTCGGAATAGATGTACTATTGTAAATGAAGTGTTAGCAAAGAAGCCCTCGAAATGGGCCCAAAATGCCATCGACCTACTAAATTCTATACTAACTGTCGATCTTCACACCATCAGTGTGAAATATAAGACTGTGTTAATCATTTCAGCCAGGAGAATCATTTCCAAACACAACCTGCTCATATTGGTCCACAACAAAGCTGTGCAAATGGAGCATAGCATACAGGAGTTTAAAGACACCTTTGAACAATTGTTTGCTAAAGGCCTCCCCTCATTTTGGGATGGTAAAGGCTCATTATACAATTAGCAATATTATCACACTCTCCTCATGCAATGCAGGATGGACCATTCCAGGTTTGAAGATATGGAAGAAATTCTGAAAGGCCCTAGCTTGGTAGAACATTTAGCTACTGATTTTGAAATTCTAAACAAATTCAAAACAATGAAAGTCAGCGTGCCAACTATTATCACCTGCTAATTTGTATTAATTTTTCCCAAAGTGTCTTGTCCTTGTGCTATTTTCCACTCAGACTTTCAAACTTTTTCACCAGCTCCGTCAAGCTCCCATCACCTAAATCCTTCACTCAACTGATCATACAAAATAGTCATGTACTCCATGAGTCAAAAATTGGCAAATATCCCAAGCCTATACCTAGCCTTAATTCCTATCTAAATCCCTTGGTTCCATAACTTCATTCATTTTTACCTTTATTTTCATATTCCCATTGAAAATAAAAAAAATATGCCTTTTATTAAGCATCGTTATTCCATCCACAAAATCATGTGTTAAGCCTCATATGCCCAAATTCCTTCGAAAATAGAAAAAAGGGGTTTTTTATTATTAATATAAATATTTTTATATTTATATTAATATTTAATCCAATATTTAATTTATGAAATCATGTCAAAGCATGGGCACGAATCTCAATTTATAATATGGAAAAGTCAGAGGTTGGATGGAGGGCGCACATACATATCGGTGATTAAAGTAACGAGGAGGTTAATTATGTGAAGGCGGACCGGGGAAAACTATCGTGGTTTATTTGGTGGACACGTGTTTTTACGTAAAGCACATCGGAGGTAAAAGCAGTTTGGATTAAGCAACTTTTAGCCCAAGCCCGATATAATAAATGCAAACATTTATCATATGTTTTATGTGCGGCATTTTTCCAGTAGTGCATTTCAATAATTATTATGGGATTTCCAATAAATGAGTTTTCTCCTCACGGTGAAAAGGTTTTACAGAGGTAAGATTTAAATTTTACAAATCAAGGAGACTAATGTTTATTTCCATGGAAAATAATTAAATGGAAGATGAACGTGAACGGAAACTTGGATCATTTTCATCCAAAGGTTTTACAGAAGTAAAAGGTAAATTCGAAAAACATTACTCAGTAAATGTTTTTCCACAGCAGGGATGATTTTAGGGGCTAAATTTCGCTCATGGGCTAATTTTCCATGGTTTTTCCAAAAACAAGATTCGCTATTTTAAAAATGATTCGCCCAAATTCTATAGGATAAAATTATTTTACCTTAAAAATCGCCAAAATTTTATAAAAACTATATAAAATCCTTAGAAATTTGAATATTTTTACAAAAATATAGCCAATCATTTATAGCTGGCATATGAAAGATTAGTAAGATTCGCCAAGGTTTCTACATTTTAAAATAAATTTCCATCCTTAAAATCATCCCTGTTCCACAGTGAAACGGTAAATTGGAAAAACATTACATAGTAAATGTTTTTTCACAGTGAAACAGTAAATTGGAAAAACATTACACAGTAAATGTTTTTCACAGGGAAATGGTAAAAGTAAATATTTTTACAATGAAATGGTGAATTGGGCAAACAAGACATGGTCTTAAAAAACCATGGGCATGAATTAAATTATGGAAATTTAATTCTACGGGATAGAAAAATATTTAGGAATTATTTTTATTTCAAATATATTATTCCCAAATGTTTAATGAGAATGTGGATAAATGCAATTATATTTGAAATATTATGAGTGACATTTCAAAGAGAACGTGGCAAAGGAAGGAGCTGGAGCATCAGAGGAATTTGCAGGGATCATGAAACGTTTTTCTGAAAATTGTCATTTGTAATCATTGTAGAAGCTGAAACATTTCATTTTCAGTTATTGTAACCGGTTGCACACCGAAGGAACTCGAATTGTATAAGTGTTAGAGGTTCTGAGTGTATTAAGGGAGGCAGAAGTGCAAGGGAACAATTCTGGTGGTTCTGGACTCTATTGTAATTTCTCTGGGACTGAATTGAACACATATGCAGAAGCATTTTGAATTGTTTATGAAAAGATTCTAATGGCTATGATATCAGTTTTGTCTTCCTTCATTGTTTGTATTTCCTGTGATCTTTTATTCCATATGCATTTTCTTATGTTTAAATTCAAGAGTTAAAGGCCTAGAATTCGTCTTGTGATGCTCTCCGCTGAAGCAATTTAAATTGTGTGTATTTTTTCCTAACTAATTCAGAATTCATTTAATTAATGCTCTGATGCAGTTACTTGTTTTCCCCCTTTCCTCTTACACTCTGCGAATTTAAATTTACAACTTAGATTCATTGCCTCATTTAGCCTTTATCCTCTGGAGAGTTCTACTTATTGATCATTGTTTTCATTCATTTTCAGAAATTTTGACTCCATAGCCCTGTGTGTTCCTCCCCTTCTTAGCCCACAACTTTATAAAAATACCCAAAACAAACCAAATCTAGCCACCAATTTCCATAGATATATCAAGTGACACGAGAGAGCCCTCTCTGAATTAAGAAAGCTAGTGCCTCAACTCTAAAGTAGGTTGAAGTAGTTACCTCTGTCGTTTGTCTATTCAGCTGGACAGATTTATAGAGTGGTAACACCAACCATGTCCTATGCTACGTGCATTGACTTGGACATTTTGATTAAATAAATGATGGATTATGAAATCCCCTTTGATGTGCAATGGAAAGAACTCGTGTGGTTGGGTAAGACAAAGTACAACGTCCCCAAAACCAATAGATGATCTCTAGTTATCACCAATCTTACAGATCCAACAGAAGCACGAGACTAAAAAAATGTCATGGAAGCAGTCGGGCGGTCAGAGAGACTATTCATGATGTTGAAACGTTTCTTTTTTGCTAATTATTGAAAATCGTTTCGTATACCGAAACTGACATTCGAAACTGTTACAGAAGCTGAAACGTTTCAGTTTCAGTTTTTTTTATCAAATTGTATAAGTAATAAGAGGCTTGAATTAATTAATGTTGGCAGAAGTGCAAGAGCACCTTTTTGGTTGTATCAAACTTCATTTGTAAATTTTATGAATCTGAATTGAAGACAAATGCAGAAGATTTTTAAGTCTCTATGAAAAGATTCTAACGAGTGGTGATATGAGCTTTGTTTCCTTTCATCATATGTATTTACTGTAACTTGTCATTTCATTTACATTTTCTTATGTTTAAATTGGAGAGTTTAAAGGCCCAGAATTCGTCTTGTGACGCTCTTGGCTTAAGCAATTTAAACTATGTGATTGTCTTCTTAATTTATTCAGAATTCATTTCAGTAATTCTCTGATGCAGTTATTTTTTTCCTTCATCTTCCTACACACCTTTTTATTTCAAGAATAACTCAAATTCATATCCTTATTTAGCCTTTGTCCTCTGGAGAGTTCTATCAGTCAATGCATTATTTTCGTTCACTTTCATAATTTTGACTCCATAGCCCATAGTGTTCCCCCCTTCTTTGCTAGTAACTTTATTAAAAATCCCCAAAACAAACCAAATACAGCCACTGATTTCCATAGATATATCAAGTGACACGAGAGAGCCCTCTCTGAGTTGAGCAAGCTAGTGCCTCAACTCTAAAGTTGGTTGAAACAGTTACCTCTGTCATTTGTCTATTCAGACAGACAGAATTTATAGAGTGCTAACACAGTGTACAAAAACAAATATCGCTCAGTCTCAGGTTGCAAACACCTAAGTATTGCAGCCACCCATAGAGCTATCTTAGGTGAGACTGTGCAATGCACTCCATGTACTGCGTTTCCTTCTGGCTTACCAGAGGGGTCGATAGTCTTTAAGGTATTTTGTTGGGAAGCTTCTTAGTTATGAACCAGGGTCAAACCGTAAGGGTCAATGAGAAACAGAATACTCCATAAGGAATCATCAAAACCAGTAGAAGAAGACTAGATAGATAAAAGGATAACCAAAATATGGTTATGTTGTCGGCTGATTGGAAGGCAATGGGATTGAGAATATGAGATATGCAGAAGAAGAGTCAAAAGAATACGAGATCGGAGGACAAGAAGGTGAAAGAATGTGAATCTAAAAGAGGATGTTGAGAACTTGGAATACCACGAAGACAGAGATAGAGAGCTAGTTGAAGACAAAGGAATTAGAGTTTGTGCAGAAAGATAACAGAAACCCGAAGTTAATACCGTGCAAATTTCTGGACAAGTACGTATTCACTGACTTACATGAAGTATTTTTATGTGATTTCCCACACATATTGCAAGAGTGGATAAAAATATTGAAAGAAAACCATCCTACGAATCGGATTAGACAGCTAGAGTGGAATATTGAAGATATCGTGCAGCTACAATGAGTTGATAATAATTTTACGCGCATAGTAGATTTCTAGATAGACAACATTGTTGTCGAATTTATCACAGATTTTGCAGTAGACACAACAAAGTTGTACAGTGAAACTGAAAAAGCATTATTGAAAGTCCCTTGAGGTAGGTACATCAGATCATTATATACTTCCATTAAAATATTTCTATATAATAAAGGTGTAATGACTATGGAATCAGAAAGATAAACTTTCCTGTGTGCATGGGGGAAGGGGGGAAGCACTAACAGGAAGAGGAAAAATGGAAGGAGAAGGGGATAAAGGAAAGAAGGAGGAGGCCTTGGACCCAATTATGATGGAAGATGGCCANTCCCAGTAAACTGGTATACAGACCAAGAACTGTGCAGAGGAACTACAAGTTGGACAGTATTACAGTAGAACTTTACAGTCACTTTCTCATTTGAGCATGAGAACCCCAACATAGATGCAACACTTAAATAAATTAGAGGGTTGATATTCATTAAAGAACCAGAAGTTAAACTTATGACAGAAGACCAACAGCAAAATAGACAGACAGTGAAAGAACTATTTTCATGCTACCATGTGCAAGAAGAAACACCAGACGAAGAAGACCCATGTGATATTTAGATTGAGGAAGTTGAAGGCGAGAGAGAAGTGGAAGTTCCACCTCTGGAATAAGAAGTAATTGTTGCGCCGATTAAGGTGAAGAAATTCAACATCAGGATAGTCGAGAATCCTGAAATGGCCAGCATTGGAGATTATTGGGATGAGCAAACAATGGAAAGTATAATAGAGTTATTGTGCGATACAGTGACCTGTTCCCAACAACATTCACAGAAATTAAAGGCATAGAAGGAGAGATAGGTGAAATGAAGATACTTCTTAGAGATGAGTCAAGACCGATCAGACAGTGACCATACAGACTAAATCTGATATATAAGAAAAAATTCAAAGCTAAGATCGATAAGATGTTGGAGGCTGGAATCATAGAACCTATAGGAGAATCGGAATGGATAAGCCCAATGGCAGTTCAGGAGAAGAAACAAGGGGGGATAAGAATATGTGTTGACTTGAGGAAGTTGAATGATGCCTACATACATGACCCATTCCCTACCTCGTTCACAAATGAAGTCCTGGAGAATGTAGGAGGAAATGAAGCTTATTCATTCACCGATGAATTCTCAAGATACCATCAGATCAATATAGCACCAAAAGATAGATACAAGACCACTTTTTCCATGGAATGGGGATCCTACCAGTATACAGTCATGTTGTTTGGAATGAAGAATGCACCAACAATATTTTCCATWGTAGTCATAGCTGCATTTAAAGAATTTATCCACCAGTTCCTAGAGATATATCTGGAYGATTGGACAGTCTATAATCTRTTGAAAGACCATGTAGAGGTCTTGCGRTTGATGTTAKAAARATGAAGGGAGTGCCAAATATTGTTAAATATMAAGAAGTRCATATTCAGAACACCTTTTTGGATACTATTGGGCCATATAGTATGCAAKCAAGGCTTGTTATTAGATCCTRCCAAGATTGYAGTAATTGTTAACCTGCCACCACTAAAAAYAGTTTGTCAATTGAGAGCAACAWTAGGACACATRGGATACTATAGGAAATTTATAAAGGGGTATGTTGATCCGGATTATTTTGAGAAYGACATGAAGACATAAATATAGMARAGATACAAAAAGGAAATACACAGAGATATTGCAAGAAACACAGAAATATAGTGAAACCCAACTTCTATTAACGAATAAGAGAGAAAAACACTATAGAACACAAACTGGCAGAATGGGGTAGTTTATCTCTTAAAAGAAAGAGATGTTGGCTATGCTTCATTCGCAAAAATCTTTACATCACACTCCATTGCATGCTTAAATGGCCTCTTTCACCTCAATTATATATGAGAGAGTGAGAGGAGAACAATTCCCATGATGCATGTGGGATAAATTGGACTAAGTTTAGAGAATTCCATAGTCATGTAAAACACTAGGACTTGTCGGGCGGTCACCCATTCCAGTACTACTCTAGCCTGAGCACGCTTAAATGCGGAGTTCTAATGGGATCTAGTGCATTAATGTTGTGTTGTAGGTATGTACATAAGACCACTAGGAAATCATTAAATGATGTCTGTAATTAACAAAACATGGCATTCCATTCCCCATCAAAAGGGTGAATATCATGTTTTATCAAAACCACAGCCTCAAAATGGTGATTCAGTGGAAGAGGTGGATGGCCACTGAGATCCATCTGGATCATTCCTCCCCCCTTAGGAAGCAATGGTCCCCATTGCGTCAAGTTCCCTTGGGAGACGAGAAGACTTATGATAAGTCTGAAGCTTGGTGCGCTTCTTTCCTTGCTGAAGAAGTTGTCCTTCTTAGCTTGTTGAAGGATATCATGAACCTGTTGTTGGAGGGGTTGGATCCATCCAACCAATATAGATGCATGATCTACCTGAGTGTGGTAGGACTCTGTCGATGAATATGTAGCATGAAGATTATGAAGGGTTATGTTATAACCTTTCTTGACTTGGAAGTGTGGAGGCACCCCCGTAGGTGCAACAAGAACATCTTGGTACTTATATACAATCTTGTCGATCTGCTTCTGTTGGATAGAAAGGTCTTGGGCTGAGGCTACAGTGGTTGTAGTGTCCTTTTGTTCATCTTCTGATCGGATTGTGAACAGGATAAACTTTGCAGTATCAGATATTACTTTGTGGCATTGTTTTGATGGGACAATAGTTGGAACTACCTCTGGTATTCGGTATAATTGACCCCCCAGAGTAGCAATGATGTTATGAGTTTGAGACTCATAAACAACATGATTCCTCCACATATATGGTTTTCCTAATAGAACATCACATACTTCCAGTTGGAAAACATCACACAATACCTCATCCTTGAAGGGCTTGATGCCGTAGGACAGGTGACACTGCTGGCTGATACAAAGATCTTGACCCTAGCAAAGCCACCCGATGTTGTATGGTTACGGGTGTGGTGTTGTTGGAAAATTCAAATTCTTGACAACCTCTGTTGAGATGATGTTATTTTGGCTTCCGCTATCAACAATAAAATGAAATGGGGTCCCCTTCACCCAGATCTATGAATTGAAGAGTCGCTCCCCCTCCTTAGGATCCTCTTCTGGTTGGATTTTTTCAATTGCGATAGTAGCAGTGGGTTCTGCATCAATTATTTGTCTCCTTTTATTATTTTCTAAATCAGGGTCCAAGTTGGGGTTCGAATCTTTTTCTTTGAGCTCGGTAACTAATGAATGTATTGAGTGACATTCATCATTTTTGTGCCAAGGGTTGTTGTGGAACTCAAACCACTTTCTGCTATCTTTCTTAGACTTCTTGTTACCCTTTTTTTCCTGCATATGGGACTGGTGCTCTTGAGGTTGGCCTTCCTTTAGCTTTCCATGCTTCTCCTTTTTTCTTCGCTACTTGAATTTCTGCTCAATTTTGACTGCATATCGATAAGCATCTCCTAGTGAGGAGATATCTATGAAATCCATATCTATTTGGATGTACATGTGTATACCACTATGTTACATCAAAACCATGCGTCGCTCAGATTCTTTGATACCCATATTTGAGCGCAAGGTATGAAATATGTTGGTGTACTCTGGCACTGTTTGGTCTCTTTTCTGATGCAAAGTTGTCCATCTCATGTATTGGTCATCATAGTTTTCGACAGGGTAGAAATCCTCCTTTAGGGAATATACAAAGGTCGCCCAAGTGGGTTCTCTCCCAAATATTGTAGATTCATCCACGGTGTACCTCTCCCAGTAATATTCCCACCAAGATCTGACACAGGGAAGGGATTTAAGAAACACAAAGGTGATCTTTTGAGTGTCGGAAAAATTTTGGACAGAGTAATATCCTTCTAGCAGATTCAACCATTTTTCTAGAGCATATGCATCTATCTAGACTTCAAATAAGGGGATATCAAAATTGACTTGTACCTTGAAGGGTGTCTCACTTGAAAAATGGTTTCTTGTTGAAGATGCCTTGTCTTCTGCCATCGATAGTCTTCGAAGTATTTGAGTGAAGTTCTCCATCATCTCATTTTTTTGTCGCATGAGGGCTTCCTCGAGCAACGTCTTGAAAGTATCTCTTGCTCTGTCATCTCTCTTTTCTTCCACCATGGGAGGTCGCTTGGGATAGCGAGAGTGGTTTTCCTCAAGCGAAACTGGCTCGAGACCCAAATCTCTATACCCTAACCTCATCATGGACCTTCTCTGAGAAATGATAAGGATAAGACTTCTTTGATACCATTGATCCGGATTATTTTGAGAATGACATAAAGACATAAATATAGTAGAGATACAAAAATGAAATACACAAAGATATTGCAAGAAACACAGAAATATAGTGAAACCCAACATATATTAATGAATAAGAGATAAAAACATTACAGAAGACAAACTGGTGGAATGGGGTATCTTATCTCTGAAAAGAAAGAGATGTTGGCTACGCTTCATTCGCAACAAGATTTACATCACACTCCATTTCATGCTTGAAGGGCCTCCTTCACCTCAATTATATATGAGAGAGTGAGAGGAGAACAATTCCCATGATTTATGTGGGATAAATTGGACTAAGTTTATAAAATGTCATAGGCATGTAAAACACTAAGACTTCCTGAGTGGTCACCCATCCTAGTACTACTCTAGCCTGAGTGCGCTTAACTACGAAGTTCTAATGGGATCTGGTGCATTAACACTATGTTGTAGGAATTTACATAAGACCACTGGGAAATCATTAAATGATGTCTTTAATTAACAAATGAAGATGACATTACATTCTATTCCCCATCAAAAGGGTGAATATCATGGTTTATCAAAACCATGGTCTCAAAATGATGATTCAGTGGAAGAGATGGATGGGCACTGAGATCCATCTAGATCATATGCACAGATCATTGTGCCAATGGACAAATTGATAAGGAAAGATACAAAGTTATAGTGGAATGAAGAATGTCAGCATGGTTTCGATACCCTGAAAGAGAATATGGTAATCGCACCAATACTAGTATTCCTGGATTAGGAAAAGACATTCCACGTACATGTAGATGCATTGGCCATAGTACTTGGAGCTATTCTGGCACAGCCAGAAGCAAGAGAATTGGACCACCCAATAGAATTTACTATCAGAAAACTATCAGAATTAGAGCAAAACTACAACACCACAGAGAAGGAAGGCTTATCTATGATCTATGTGCTTGTTATCGGATAAATCGGTATATGTGGACATTATCAGATCTCCCTAGATCCACCTAGATCTAGAACAAAATAGGACAAGACATAAAACTTCCCCTAAGTCACAATCATTGAATTTATCATCGAGAAAAGGAATAAATGACATACCTTTAGATATCTCTTCCTTATGTCTCTATTGTCCCTGATTCACTTTGGTAGCCTTGAGATATCAGATCTACAACGACACAAATCGACCAAGGTGAAAGCCACAATAATATATTCAATGAAGACCTAAACATGTGATCAAGGAGTCATGTAATAAAATAAGAGTGATTTTATGGGAAAGGGACATGCCACTGTATCTATATTAAATGAAAGCAGAAGATACAACTAGATTGCCTTGATGTCGCAAGCTTCCTTTCGGTGGTCCTTCATTCCAACACACACACTTTCTCCACACTTGCATGAAGAAGATCTGTTGTGGCTTGATGGACAAATGGAGGCCTCAAGCATCAATTCAAACAGGATTCCTCACACAATTCTGAGTCTATTCTTTCATCAATCTATTCAATATTGCTTAAACTCTTCCTTTAGAAACCTTTCATTATATAGGAGAAGGAGAGATGGTAAAAGGCATGAGGATGATCCCACTAAATCTAAGAAGTCAATAGGATGCCAACCATGTGAATGCCAACTCATTTTCTAGAAGATCCTCTTCTAGAACCTTCGTAACTTCCTCTTCCTTTTAAGCTTTGAAACAGGTTCACACCCTACCTATAGAGCAAACTGCGAACCCCTCACAGTCCAAATATAGGGTTTCCTGGGAGAATCAAGGTTCTCACACCCTACAATATAGGCATCCTGTGAACTCATCTTAAAAATATGTTTTGTAGAAGAATACAATAGTCACTTTTCTCAGGCAAAAGGTCCTTATGAGAGCCTGAACACATAACTGTAGAGACATCACCATAGTGACCAAAATAATGTGTAACAGAATGCCCCCCAAAGTATGAGGCTGGAACTCGTGACGGCCGAAATACTTTGTAAAATGTGTGTGTGTCAGAAACAAGGAGCGCACCTAATCGGAAACCTATAAACAATCAAGCATTTGTAGAATATAGTACCATTTCTGAGGTAGGCATTCCCATGCTCAGACCACAAATGAATGAAATCATAAATGTAGGCCATGGCCACCAATCATACACCGTGGATCCATGTCATCAAAATGCTACATAGACACCAGGAATACACTATGGATCTATGTTATTAGACTTAGATTAGGACATAGCCATGTGACATACAAAGTGGATCTATGTGTCGATACAAATCATGAATAATCCATCACAAACTAGGCCAAAAAGATGAGACCCAGGGTCTTCAATCTCATTGTCTGAAAGTACGAATCTAGCCATGTGATTACATGTGTCGAAGTCGAACATGGTAGAAACCACTTGATTATCAATCATCGATGAAAATTGTTAACAAGTGCGATGGAAATCACCATTGATGTCAATGACTCCCAAGGTACCTAAGTACAATCCAAACAAATGTGAATAAATGAGTTGAAGTCAAACACTCGGTGGAATCTCTCGATCAGGGACCAATGATGTGAATCCACTATCAAAATCAAAGATACATGCCATTAAGGCATGCAGGTTCTAAGGTACTAAATGATTTCTAAGTCTTATTCTTGGATAATGAGTTGGAGTCGATGAAAAAAGACTCGTCACAGGAGGGCCTTGATGTATCCCCCATCAATGACATGAAATAAGTAACATATTTTGAGGGTAAGTAAAAGTATGAATATGATTTGAAATGGACACAGGGAAGGCCAACATGGTAAGAATTGACAACTACAGATGATCGACTCAATGGAGGGCTTTTTTGGACTTCTCTTTAACATATGAACGACACGACAATGGTCTTGGTAGCACTGACTCAAAGACGACCCAATATATGAGCTTGTAGCAAGTCATATAAGAGACAAATGGATTTTCCAACCCAAATTCAAATGATGAACATGGGGTGTCATGTTTAAGAGCAACGCTTACTGTCATTAATACAAATACCAAAACACATCCCTTTCCCAAAATTTCCCCCACCATTTCTAGCGAGTACCTCTTTATTTTTACACAAGCTTGAGGAGGATAACATATGCTTGTCGATGTAAGCTCGTCCTTTGGACGAGTCCCTCGGAGTACATTTAACGAACCCTAGGAAGGAGTGGTTAGGTCCCATAAAGGGCCTTTCGATGTTTGTTTAACGAGTCCAAAGATAGAAAACTCGGGGGTTTTTCATGTTTTGAGAGTCTGAAAAACACTTAAAGAGAACTCTCCCGGTTCCTTTTTCATAAATTAGTTCGACGAGACCGAAAAAGTGATAAACTATCATTCATCGAACGTTTTCTTCAAATACTTTTACGAGCGTGAAAAGAACAAAGATCGCTCGGCAATCTTTTCATTTTTATGGAGCATGAAAAGAGCTTAAAGGATATTCCCTTATTTTCGTCGTTTTCGTGTTAACATGACGAGTATGAAAAGACGAGAAAAGTATAATCGATTGTGTTCTCATGTATTTTCAAGCATGAGAACGACCGAAGACTGAGCTCAAGGTTTTTCCTACAAAACCCTAAAAAAGTATTTGTACATGAGATGAAAAAAGGAAAAAATACTTGTACATCGTCGTTCGGACTTCTAGGTCACCTACCTACAAAAAACCATACTCACAAGGCCAATAGGGTATTAGGTTTTTAAGCAAAATGATAAAAATAATATAAAAAATCAATGAGAAATAGTGAAAAAGTGAATAAATATAGGTGAAAAACCCTTTTTACCATTTCATTGTTATTTTGTCAAAAACTTGTCCAACACACCTCTTTTTTCCCCAAATTTCTTTTCTTGATTGCGGGAGGTACAAGCGATCATTTGGCAAACGGTTTCAGCCAAAGAGGTAATCTCCTGATTCTTCAACTTTTTCATGGATTAAAATTGATTTTTATTGGCAAATTTAAGTGTTTGAGTCCACTTTAGGGTCGGTGGGTGCGCTCAGGCATTCTCGCAAGTGGGCCATTCGGGACCTATGAGAACCTAAGATTCTCGCAGGTGGGCTTTAGTGCACCTATGAGAATCTCACACTGTGTGCAAGCTTCACCTATAAGGGCCGAAAAATGGATTTTCATGCATGTTTTTACTCAATAAAAATTTATGCAAGAGGTTAAATCAAGTTGTTAACTTCCTTCTCATGGCTCCATTGTAGGTATTGATCATCACGATGTTGGAATGGAGGGAAAGAGAATATGAGGAGGAGGATTCCATTGTCGGAAATGATTTGAGTACAATTGTTGCCCTCCGGGAATGTGGGCTCTTAAAATTTTTCAAGATCCCGGGCATGAGAGCCCAACTCAGGTTGTTAGAGTACCCGGTCCACATGTGGGATGTAAATTAACGTGTATTTCATGTAGGGGTCCAAACGCTCACACTAGATATCGAGGATATCTACTTTCTGACAGGTTTGTCACGATGTGGATACCATTCTACTCTGACCAGAGGTAGAGGCGGCAGACTTCCTATGAGCGAGTATGTTTGCCAATATTGTGTTCCCGAGGCGGAGAGAAGCAAGGGTATAGTCACCATCTGGGGTGTCCAAAATATAACCTTGCAGACTATCTTGTTTACCATTGCATGCATGGCCAGGAGCGTTTCTCCACATATGGCTCTCCAGAGCTATTTCCAGTATTCCATAAAGTGCACAAAGCCTCGGGTTTTCAACTGGTCAGACATGGTTCTCTGTAGTATGAAGAGGCAACTGACAAAGTGCAGAAGGTGTAACCTAAAGTAGTTCGGGTACAGGTCACTTTTGGTGTCATTCTTCCTTGAGAGGGTCCCACTACTGTGTCTACAGGTACATTGGGGTTTACCGGCCCCACAAGATCCAAGGATTCTGAGGTGGTGTAACCTCATGGCTCGGCACGTAGCAGGACCTATAATCAAATATAACAATTCATTTTTTGACTGGTTGAGGCCCCAGATACTAATGATCGATGACTATGCATATGATGGCTTGGATTTCTGAGGAGATCCAAATTTGGTTCTACCTGAGGATGCTCAGTGGGGTGACTTAGGTAAGAAGTACACATTTTGTTCTTTTTTAATTTTTTTGCAAATTTTATTATGTAAAATGTTTTTATGTCTTTGATCCAACTAATCAAAATTTTCTTTTGACGACACAAATGTGGGGTCGTATCGACCTCCAGGGACATCTCCCATTCAGAGATGAGGAGAAGTGGCTCCAGTGGCAAGATGGGATGTTGAGGACTACGAGGCAATTGAACAGAACTTAGAGGGACTGACTGCGGATGTCCCAGGCATCGCTATTGGGGAGATCCCAAGGCGTTATCAGTGCCATACTGTGGGAGTGTCTAAGTCTCTTAGTCGACTACTCCGTAGGGTAACCCGAGCAGTTGTATGTTTCTGTGAGCATCATCTGTGATGCTAATTTGTAGAAGCCATGGGCTTCATATATTTTGACATTTTGGTCCCTCGACAAAAACTTTTTGTAAAACTTTTGATCGTTATATATATATGCAGATTCTACCGGCTTATTTTGTTTTGTATAATACATGTGATGTGTGATTGGTTTTATAAAAGTCTCAGATATCTGTCTAACACATAATTAGCTAAAGCATCAGTCAATGTATTTAGACATCTAGGAATGTGTTGATATTCGATATAATCAAAATGATGTTTCAAGAGGTGAATTCATAGATATACCTGCAATAAAGTAGGACTTCAGATAGCATAGACATTACTTAACTGTAGCACTACTAGCTGCGAATCAATTCGTATAACTAGGTGGTGGATACCAAGATAAATAGCGTTAGTCAACAACTCGATGATGGCACTATATTCTATGATATTATTGGTTGCACGACCGAGGCAAACACCTCATAGACTGATAAGTTCATTTGTAGGTGCATAAATTGCCCATGCAGCAGAAGCAAGGTTTTGAGTGCTACAACTAGTGCCATCGGTGAAGCCAATGTGGGGTAGCGAAGACTCCGACATCTGAAAACCAAGCACAACGCAAGGTAAGTGGTCAAGGGCAGAAACCAAATAACAAAAAAGCATACTAAAGTACCACACAAAAAGTATGATACAATCAAATACAAGCACTCATGCACAAATGATCTAAGCATAGTACTTCTTTAAGTAATGCCCATTTCAGGGTTCACTCAAAGGGATACCATCGTAGTCCACTAACTCGTAGGCTCCTTTCTCCAACACTCGTCTGACGATATAAGGACCTTGCCACATAGCCTCAAATTTTTCGACTCCTAGCACATCTCAATATTGTTCATAAAGGATAACTAGATCACCTTCAGACAAAATGCATGGCTTGACACGTTTTTCATATTGGGCTTTGATGCATTTCTTCTAGGTTTCTATAACTAGGGTGGCATCGCGACGGGTTTTGTCTAGTTGCATAAGATACAATAGACGTTCTTCTTCAGTAGAAGTGTTCGAGAGAAGTTCAACAGTTATCTTTAGAGATGGTATCTCACATTCAATCGACAAGATGGATTCTAGATCATAAATTAGTTGGAAAGGTGTAAAATCGGTAGCAAACTTAACAGATGTCCGGTAAGCCCACAATGCTAAAAACAACATCGTGTGCCAACTCATTTTGTGAATCCCTATCATTTGTCGAATCATGGTAATGAGGACTTTGTTTATTGCTTCAACCTGGCCATTGGCCTGTGGGTAATAGGGTGTTGATTTTTCATGGCGAAGACCCAACTTTTCAACGAGTTATGACATCATGAAGTTTCTAAAGTGGTTACCGTGATCAGTAATGATAGCTTGAGGAACACAAAACCAAGCAATGATGTGATTGAATATGAATGATGTTGCGTTCTTTCCGGTATTGTCTAATGTAGGCATCGCCTCAGACCATTTCCTAAAATAATCTATGGCTACAATAATGTATCCATGCCCCCTTTCCGAGTGAGGGTGACATGTCATGAAATCGATACCCCATTTCGCAAAAGGTCCAACGGAGACTACAGGGTGTAGAGGAGCAGGGTGTGATCTATTTTTTTGTTGTAGGTTTGGCAAGCGTGGAATTTTTGGACAGCGATAAAACAATCGTTGAATAAAGAAGGCCAAAAATACCCAACTCGTAAGATCTTCTGGGTAGTAGCATACCCAGACATGTGACCACCACATGCTCTAGAATGGCAGTCAATCAAGGCTTTCTCGGCTTCATCAAATGTGAGGCATCATCAAAAAATGGAGTCAATCCCATGATGATACAAAGTATCACCGAGGATGATATACTGATGGGCTTGGTAACATATTTGATGGTGACCAGTGCTAGAAAAATCGAGCTGGAAAGTTTGAGTCTAGAGATATATAATGATATCCCCATTCCAAAGGTCATCGGAACTTATCAGAAAAAGGGATTCATCGAGTAATGAATCCTCTGCTACATTTTCTGTCTCATAACAGGGAAGGTTGCATATCAATTCGGCAAACACCAAGGATTTCTTGGACTTAGCGTGTTCGAATTCTAAGTCAAATTCCTGGAGTATTACGATCCATTTGGAGTATTTTCCCCCTAGAAATTGACGTGTAAGAATGTGTTGCATAGGGTTGAAGTTGGAAATCACAGTAGCCTTGTGTAAAAGGATATAGTGCCAGAACATTGAATAGCTTGGACAATGGCCAAGGCCAGTTTTTCAACATGTAAACATTTGGTTTCAGTAGTCGTGAGACTTCGACTCAAATAATAAATGACATGAGAATCATGAGAATCATCCTCCTGGACTAGAACCATAGCAATGGTATAGTATGAGGCTGTGAGATACAAGAAATAATCGCCACTGTAATCAGGTGGGAAAAGTAGTGGGGTACGGATTAAAGTCAGTTTTAAAGCATCAAAATCTTTGTTGGCAGTGGTATACCATAAGAACTCAGAACCTTTCTTGAGCAGTCGAGTAGATCCAAGAGTTAACTCAACATAGTTTAGGATGAAACAACATAGAAAGTTTACCTTCCCTTGCAAACTTTGTAGCTGACGAAATGAAGAAGGAGGAGGGAGATTGAGAATCGCCTCGACCTTTAAAGGATCTACTTGGATACCTTGACGTAAAACAATAAATCTCAGAAGTCGGTCGGATTCTACCAAAAAAACACATCGAAGGAAAATGGCTTGGAGGTGTGTGGGATGATCTACACGGTGCATGGAATGAGCTAGTAGGTCATCGAGATATGGTTGGACAATGTGATTTATATCATGAAAGGCATAATACATAGCACATTGAAAAGTCGCGCCAACATTCTTTAAACCAAAGGGTATTTTCCGATAGGCAAAAGTGCCCCAAGGACAAATAAAAGTGGTCTTGTGTTGGTCGGAAGGTACGATATTGATTTGATTATATCCGGAGAAACCATCCATCAAAGAGAAGATTTCACTCCCAGCACAATCGTCGACGATCTGGTCAACGAAGGGGGTGGGAAAGTTGTCTTTAGGACAAGCTTTGTTAATATCCCTATAATCAATGCACACGAGGATCATACCTTGTTTCTTGTTAACCAGAACAAGATTGGAAACCCAGTTAGTTAGAGCCACAGGGAAAATAAAGCCAACTTTAAGAAGTTTCTCAACTTCAATCTTGATAGCAGCTGCTTTATGTGGGTGGATCGGACGAAGGCGTTGCTGGATAGGTTTAGTGCTTAGGTATGTCTTAATCTCGTGTACAACAATGTCGGGGTCAATACCCGGCATTTCCTCATAGCTCCATGCGAAGACGTCATGAAATTCTTGAAAAAGAGATTTGTAGGTGACCACTTCATCATGGGAACATGAATCTCCAATATGCACATTTTCGGCAACTCTAGGTTTAATGGATATGTCGAGGGGGATGGTGGGTGAGATATTACTTAAATTACCTTCATAGAACAGACCATGTGTAGACTCGGGAATGCTAGAAATGATGACAATGGCCGACAGAGTCGAGATCCGTTGATAAATCCCAATGGTGTGTTGTTCCAGGAAGAGAATGGAATGATGATGTCCATCGTCCCAAGGGGTATCTTCGATGGACATAACAAACATAATCATCTCGTAGGAAAATTGACATGGAATTGATCCAGAGATAAATCACCAAGAGAGGGGGTAGAAGGGGTTGTTGATTGAATGGCTTGATAAGCTAATTCGACCGAACTTAAAGGAATTTAGTCGCCATAGTGAAGATGATCACTGGGGTTGGGTACTATCCACGGGTCATAAGATGCAGGGGTTTTGCGAAAAAAGGTGGAAATCATGTTGATCGAGGTGAAAAACGGATGTGGAACATCGGGTGGTGGAATGGGGAAAGTACCCATCAAAGAGGAATCTTTAAGAAAACCCACACTAACATTCTCATATCTAGTGGGGGTTTTCGCAATGAAAGGTATGTTGTTGGTACGTGTATCAGAGTTAAATAAAGCCAATTGGTCCACCATAATTACTTTTCCTTGATGTGGGAAATGTACTACACGGAAAAGAGTGGAAACAACTGCGTGCATGGAATCGATCCAGCTACGACCAAGTAAAAGGTTGTAATTGAGAGGAGCGTCAAAGACTTCAACTTCAACATTGACCATTTTGCCTTCTAACGTAATAGGCAATGAAGGGAGGACATCGTAAGGCTTAAATATGGAGCCATTAAAGGATTGAGCATGTTGTGTGATTCGGTTAAGGGAAGAGAGCCGATGGATTTCTAGCAGGCAATAGACATGACACACATCGAGGCACCCTCATCAATGACTGTTCTACAAATGTTCTTGTCAGAGAAAATAACTTGTGTTTGGAAGGTGAGCTGAGGGGGTAACCCTGGAATGTGATCTTCCAAGTCAAAAATTATTAAATTTGTATCCGTAGGGTCGATTCCACCAATATCTTTCAACAGTGCCTTCCGTTGTGTAGGAAAAATCTGAAGGACTTCGAGGGTTGACATGGCTGACAGTGCTTGGGCTAGGTCTTCTACAATACTGTAGTTCTAGGCAGAACGCGCATGAGGATTGAAAGCAGAATTGCGAACAACACCCTTTGGTGGAGGGAGAAGAATGGTATCTAGGCTCAGTCGTTCGATATGAAGAG
This sequence comes from Picea glauca, assembly GCA_000966675.3. Taxonomy (NCBI): domain Eukaryota; kingdom Viridiplantae; phylum Streptophyta; class Pinopsida; order Pinales; family Pinaceae; genus Picea; species Picea glauca. The sequence goes on along the minus strand of JZKD02S0729854.1, from coordinate 202,490 downwards.
GACCATTGGTAGGTGGAGCCAAGAGAGATGGTTGGACCAACGAAGGAGTTATTTCATCAACCTTCTCTTTGGAGGAAGAATAATATTTGGCTCGAGTGGTAAGTGTGGTGTCATTCTTCTTTGAATCACATGTACACATTAAGACATAGGATGTATTGGAGGGGGAAGGTTGGTCATGAATGACCAATTGGGCCTGTTGTTGAGAAGGAAAGGGTTGTGACAACACGATCGGGGTAGGTGGTTTCGGGGTCCCTTGAAGGAACTTAGTAACCTTGACTCGTCTTGGACAATCCTTAGTGTAGTGATCCTCACCACAGATAAGGAAAGGGTATCGGGGTTTTCACTTATCCTTATCGTCAACAGGTTGTGTTTTGGTCTTCTCAGATTGTGAATTATTTTTATCCTCCTTATTCTTACCCTTCCCTTTTGTTGGATTTATTCTTTCCGACAGGGGTAGATTGGACAGTGTTCACCTCAGAAGTATTGTCGGCAGGAGGAGTAGGAGACAGAGCATGTTGAACATTAGAAGCAATGGACTTGGGGTTGGTGGTAGAGGCTTGTGCAGAGTGGGGTTGGGCATGGAAAGTGCCAATCACACCATCAGTCGCATGAGAAGTAGCAGGAGTAGTTGAAGTAGTAGTAGTAGAAGGACAAGGTGTGTCAGGGAGAAAATTGTAAAGAGTACCCGTTTGTGAGTAAACGAGGTCAAGGTATTGAGCACGACTGATCGCATGTTCTTCTGTGACAACTCCACCCATGGCGATATCGTGAGCAATGTCATTCATGAACGATTTCATGAACCACTATGCCAGTAACTGATCAGGAAGTTTGAGTTTGATGAGACGTCGTCGCCGTCACCACTCATGAATGTGATCAGAGATATGAGTGGCTTTGGTTTGTTTCAAAGAACTCAAAATTTTGGTTCTCATTTTGTATCAGATCGGTAACTGGTAGTGGGTGAGGAAAGCCATGGCAAGGTTGTTAAAGTCAGTGAAGAAACCTCGTGGTATTTCTATATACCACTTCGCGGTGGAACCCATGAGAGTTCACTGAAAAAGACGTAATTGAATAGAGTCATCCATAAAAGAGTTAGATGAACACCAAAGGTGGAAAGTCATTACATGATTGTTCGGGACCTCTCTTGGTTTACCATCGAACTTAGGAATGTCAGAAGGTAGTTTGGCCAGTATGGCAGGCCATTGAGGAGAGTGATGGATAGGATCGTTTAAAATTCTAGAAAGATCAGGGAGGTCTAGGGTGGCTAAGAAGGGTAATTGTCTATTCATGTGGGGGTATTGGTGACTTTCAGGAGGAAGTCACGTGAGTATACCAGTAGGACCGTAAGCATTTTGCATATAATGCGAAGATCTAGGAAAGTTCGGTTGTTGGTGTGGAGGAAAGTAATCAATAGGGTTGTATTGGTTGGGGTTGTTCCCCTGAATGGGGATGTTGAGTCGAGTATTCAAGCCCCAAATGGAATTGGATGGACCTGGATATGGTTGGCATGTACTAGGGGGTATGAAAGGGTTAGCTTGAGGTTTTTTCCCCCAAGTCAATTGAGGATTATTTTGGATAAGATAATTCCAATACTGGGCCAACGCTACAGGTATGTTCTATCTAGAGGGTGGGGTAGGTGGGGGTTTCCCTCCAATCGAAGGTTGTGTTCCATTTGGGATTTGGCCTCCAGGGTGAAATTGTCCGCCAACAGGAATCTGGTAATTAGGTGTGAAAGACTAAATGGTGCCACTAGGGTTGGTTCCTCTAATAAGGGATGGAAGCGACCCTATGGAAGGGGGTTGAGGAAGTGTCGGAATAAAACTAGGAATGAGATGGTTCCTAGAAGGAGTGGAAATGTCAGGAGTCTCGGATGGGATTTGTGTACGAATGGGAATAGAAGCATTCAACGCATGATATCCAGGGGGAAGCGTCGGGGTGAGTCTGGGTGAAAGCGGCATGCCAATGGGGGCTTGGCTAGCCACTGTATTCCTGGTGTGAAGATTCATAGTATCTAGGACCATTGTATAATAGGCCATTTGAAGGGGGATAGTCAAGATATGGTCAGTTGGTTGAGCATTTGAACCAAGGAAATAATAGGCAGTAGTAAAAGGTATCGCGTCTAGATCGGATGTTTTGGGTGGCTCAGGTGTGACAGTGATATCAACACCTGCTCCTAAGCCAAAGAGATCCCATCTAAAAATGACAGTAGTCCAAAAAGGATCCTAACCTTCAGGGCCTATGAAAGGTATGGTTGGTAATCCAAAAGACTCAACAACAATATCTCTAGATGAATTCACTCGAACAATATGTCTCACAGAGTTGGGAGGAAGTCGCAAGCCCTCTAGAGAATCTGTAATTCGAAATTGGTCTAAAGAGTTAGTTCGTTCCACTCATGGAGTGGCAACGTCTTGGACTTCACTATGTTGAGGAGAACCCTCCGGTGAGTTGGTAGGCAAGGGTTGAGAACCTTCCAGATCTTCTGGGGGTAGTCCTTGCATTCTATGTGAGTTACATGGAGTGTCAATGGTGATCGAACTAAAATTTCACAAAATAAATTCTATGGCCAATTTATGGAAACAAATAGCACGCGCTAATAAAATATAGGAATCAAACCAAGCAAACAAGACCTTCCTATTCCAAATCCACCAGTTGGTGATGAATTTCAATGTTGTGATGACGAGACAAGAAGGGGTTGGGCGAGGGTGGAAAATTTACGTTGATGACCTGCTTAACAGACTTACACCCTAGTGTAAGCTCCCACACATAATCGTGGGTATACCCTCCAAGGAGCCTGAGTGAGTCTGGCCAACGTCGATTCCAAGTACTATGAAGACTTACCCCTCCACAGTCACCTTGTGTAAGATGCTAAGAATATAGGCTACTAAAGTTACCACAAACAACAATGATGACTAGGGGAACAGTCGACAGTCGGATCCACACGCAAGGGCAAGGTATCTATCCTGAAATCAACTTGAGAGGCTTCCACTCATCATTGTGTGTATACCTTCAAGCAACCCCCGTAATACATGCAATATCTACATCGAGATCAACAAAGTAGGGTGAGTAACTCTGTCAAGATCAATGTGACCTCAGGTTTGACCCTTGTGTGAGAAGGGATTCCCAGTACAAAATGTTTCCAATGGAATTTGACACTCCCTATCAGAAGATGCTATTGTGTGTTTTTCACTTTGGAGAGTGTGTCTCATTATCTATTCCAAAGCTCTAGCCTAGCTAATGTTGATGCAAAAGAGCCCTAGAAAAAGTTACTAGCTGAATTTTAAAGTTGTGCAATATTATTAAAGGTTGTTGTTATGCAAAAGGGAGACAGAAATGAAACCAATGTTGTGTAAGACTCTGGCCCAACAATGCGTAAATAGAAATGAATGATACAAACTTTCATTCAATGAATTCTATCTACAGCAGGGAAAAAGGAGTTTTTTGGATCAATGAAAACTATGATGTAGGATCTCTTTTGAAATGTAGTACCAAACAATCATTGACAATGTAAATTCATTATTCGTTCTCTTTCAATACTGGAACGCCAATATTTTCTGAATAAATGATTGATCAAAAGAAAAAGTCTTTAATTTTTTTGTTAGAAACCAAAAAATAGGGATGGAACTAAGAAAAAGTAAGCAACCAATGAAAATAAAATACTCAACAAACACCCAAATCGATCTTTCAATGAAGATAAAAATAACAAACTGACAAGAAAAATCTCTTTAAATGCACATGAACAAAAATTTTCCAAGCAGCAAGCAATCTAAAAGGACAATTAATCCCAACTTTTAATCCAGTTAAAGGCTTTTGACCAAACAAGCACTCGGATCTCAGAATCAGAGATTATACCCTTGTTGATAAAAGGTCAAGAAGCAAAAATAGGGAAAAAGAGTAAGAAGAGTTTTTTATCTCCGAAAACTAATCAACCGCAAGATTTGAAGTCAAGAAACAGTCAAACACTAGCAAAAGAAGTTCTCCGCAGGTAAACAAACAAATATGGGCATCAAAAATACAAGAAGACCTAATCCAAAACTTTTACAAATGAGTTCGCAGCCTGGTAGTGGGGTACAGTGCAATAATTAGGGATTCTCATAGTCTAGATACAAGCAGGATGCGAGAAGGTCACACTGAACTGAACAGTAGGGTGTGAACATCAATGATTCTCGCAGGCCACAGAGAGGTACAGTGCGAGAAGGTTTGTAATCAAGAAAAATTTGGAAAAGGGACAAAAAAATTGAGTGAACTTATGGGTCCAGAGAGTCTATAAGGGTCTCCTACAGACTCAGAGACTGATTGGCAATGAAGAAAGTAGGTTAAGAGCAAATGGCCAACAAAAACCACAAAATGAGTTGTTTCCCCGGCGGAGTCACCAATTTTGTTATCGGATAAATCGGTATATGTGGACATTAATAGATCTCCCTAGATCCACCTAGATCTAGAAAAAAACAGGACATGACATGACACTTCCCCTAAGTCATAAATTATAATCATTGAATTTATCATCAAGAAAAGGAATAAATGACATACCTTTAGATATCGCTTCCTTATGTCTCTGTTGTCCCTTCTTCGCTTTGGTAGCCTTGAGATATTATATCTACAACGACACAAATCGACCAAGGTGAAAGCAACAATAATATATTCAATGAAGACCTAAACATCTGATCAAGGAGTCATGTAATAAAATAAGAGTGATTTTATGGGAAAGGGACATGCCACTGTATTTATATTAAATGAAATCAGAAGATACAACCAGATTACCTTGATGTCGCAAGATTCCTTTCGGTGGTCCTTCGTTCCAACACACACACTTGCTCCACACTTGCATGAAGAAGATCTGTTGTCTCTTGATTGAAAAATGGAGGCCTCAAGCATCAATTCAAACAGGATTCCTCACACAATTTTGAGTCTATTCTTTCATCAATCTATTCAATATTGCTTAACCTCTTTCTTGAGAAACCTTTCATTATATAGGAGAAGGAAAGATGGTTAAAGGGATGAGGATGATCCCACTAAATCTGAGAATTCAATAGGATGCCAACCATGCAAATGCCAACTCATTTTCTAGAAGATCCTCTTCTAGAACCTTCGTAACTTCCTCTTCCTTTTAAGCTTTGAAACAGGTTCGCACCCTACCTATAGAACAAATTGTGAACCCCTAGAACAAATTGTGAACCCCTCGCAGTCCAAGTATAGGGTTTCCTGCAAGAATCAAGGTTCTCGCAACCTACAATATAGGCAGCCTGTGAACTCATCTTAAAAACATGTTTTGTAGAAGAAGACAACAGTCACTTTTCTCAGGAAAAAGGTCCTTATGAGAGCCTGAACACATAACTATAGAGACATCACCAGAGTGACCAAAATAACGTGTAACAGTGCTTCAGAAATTCAAGCATTATTTATTGGGGAAACATTTCAAGATGTTCATAGATCATTATGTGCTCAAATACCTCGTCAACAAGCCAATTTTGGGGGGGATAATTTGAAAATGGTTATTGTTGTTTCAATAATTTGACTTTGAAGTGATAATCAAACCAGGAAAATTGAACGCATGACCTGATCACTTGTGAAGGATCACTAACGGAGAGGAACCCATGAATCTAGAGGACAACTTTCCCGACGCACAGTTATTTTCACTCCAAATAACCGATGAATACTTCGTAGACATCATATAGTACTTGAGTACAAGGACTACACCATAGGAATACAACATTGCACAGAATAAAAATCGGATATTAAAGGCTGCAGACTATCAGTTAATTGCAGCACACTTATACAAAATGGGTGAAGATAACATCTTGATAAGATGTGTGCTAGAACATGAAATACCAAGGATAATAGTAGAATCCCACGAGGGAATAGTAGGAGGACATTATGCAGGCAAAGCTATCGTGCAGAAGGTATTACGCGTAGGAGTATGGTCATCGACCATGAACAGAGACTCAAAGGACTATTGCCAGAAATTTGATGTATGTCAGAGGGTTGGTGAACCAAATAGAAGGGACTATATGCCTCTATGACCATAAGTAACTTTGCAGGTATTTGAAAAATGGGCAATATATTTTGTGGGACCAATTAACCCACCAGCAAAAGGGTCAGGAGCGAGGTGCATTATCACTGCGACGAAATACTTGACAAGATGTGTGGAAGAAGCACCAATAAAATATTGCAGCATGAAGAAAGAAACATACTTCTTGTTTGAGAAAATGATCACTAGATTTGGTTGCTCGAGGATTTTGATGAGTGACCAAGGCACTCACTTTATTAATAGTACTATTAAGGCTATGACTAAGGAATTTGAAGTTCATCATCAAAAGAGTACACCATATCATCCTCAAGCAAATGGAACAGTGGAAGCCTTTAACAAAATCCTTGGAAATGAACTAATGAAGATATGAAACGTAAATAGGGATGATTGGGAATTGAATATACCAGAAGTATTGTGGGCATATAGGACCACATGCAAAAAATTGATAGGATAGACGCCATTTAGATTGGTATATGGACAAGAAGTTGTGGTGCCATTATAATTTTTGGTACCTAGTCTATGTGTAGCAACAATTACAAACATGACTGAATGAGGTGCAATACAGGAAATGCTAAATCAGCAGATGATCATGGAGGAAAATAGGATTCTAGCAGGGTTCCACCAAGGAGTACAGAAAGCAAGGGACAAATATTGGCATGACAGACATATCAAGAGAAAGGATTTCAAGGAAGGAGACTTAGTTTTAGTGTACGATAGTAAATCCTGTCAGCACCCAAGAAAACTCAAAATGCATTGGTTAGGACCATACAAAATAAAGACTGTCACAGACAGGGGAGATGTACAGTTGAAGGGTTTAGGAGGAACAGAACTCATAGGGATGATCAATGGGATACGACTGAAGTTGTACAGGGACAGTCAACCTCCTGGCACTTAAAAAAAAACAAAGAGCAGATATCATGTCAGACAACAAAAGATAACAAAAAATGCATAGTATGTCGAGAAGAGAATGAGCACACACACTCGAAAATGCTAGCACAACAGAGAAAAGGCCAACAGTCACTACAAAGCAGGAAACAATGGGAAAGATGGATACGGAAAATAACCATTGGCGAACGATGACTATCAAACTTAAATAACAAAGATGGTTGATAGGATGTTGTATTAATCATTCCAATTGGAGATGGCGATGGAATTCAATAGAAAGTACCCAATTGTTACACATCAAAATTACTCACTTTGATAGTGTCGCAAGTGTCGTCATTACAAAGGTTGCAAGTGTCGCATTTTGCTCACAAGGTCGCAAGTGTCATATGTTGCTCACAAG
>JZKD02S0729854.1:183090-195173 GCA_000966675.3 Picea glauca | reverse complement strand
ATTGAATAAACACATAGGCTAACAATATGGTTTTATAAAGAGGGCTTACATGCTCCATCCCCATCATTGACTACAAGATATGAAAATGCTCCTAAGTAGGTAAACAAAAAAATAACAATTGTTGAGGTTGATAGAATCAACCCCTCTGAAAAGGCTGAATTGATTTTAATTAAGGATACCATAACAAAAATCTATGTGGACAGCTTCTACTATCTTTCCCTCCCTTTGCTAATTGTCAATAGGCAATGCATGAAGAAATTCATCCAAAAAAATAAGAATAGTTGGCATTGTCCCAAATGTAATGTTGATTTTCTTGATTGTGATTATAGGTATTTGCTTAAATTTGACCTCCATGAACACACCGGTTCACTAGATTATGTTTTCACTTTTGAGGATGCAGCAACCAAACCAATGAAAATCAATGCAAAAGACTTGCATTTATTGTCTTCCAAGACCAACTCGATCAAATAAATAGTTTCCAAAGTTGAATGCAAGCAACACCTATCCACACCTTTAGTGAAAATGGAAACATTCAAAGACACAGAGCACTTGAATGTCATCATCATGAGATCAGAACATTTAGATTTTGAAGTTAGGAACGAGCTATTACTTTATGAAATTAGAAAGTTCCAATAAGCATAGAGGGATGTAATTTTTTCTATTCCCTCGATTTTTATAAGCCTTAAGCCATTACTTCATGAAATTATCAAGATCCAACAAGTATAGAGGAATGATATTTTTTTTTGTTCCCTCCAATTTTGTAAGACTTTATTTCAATCCTTTTGTGCTTAAAAAACTTTATATGTAATTTTTTATTTAACTTATTAAATAACTTCATATCTAATTTAATGTTGAACCTCCCCTTCACTTTCCATGTTGCATTTATCCACTTATTCTACAAGATTTTTTTTTTTCTTTTTATCAATTGTTTCAAGTTCTAACCATCCTACTTTAAGTTCATATAATAATTGTTAATTAATATCATACTTAATAATACACATATTATTTTTTTCTTTTTATCAATTGTTTCAGGTTCTAACCTTCCTACTTTAAGTTCATATAATTGTTAATTAATATCATACTTAATAATACACATATTAAATGTTTGCATACACATTTTATAAATTTAACACACTTTTAATACTTCCATGTTAATATTTAGTTATTTATGTGATCATTTGTCATGTTGTAATTCTTATAGCATCACTTATTTTCCCTATATATGGTTCTTTATCGTTATTGTCTTCTTATCCATTCATTATGACAATTCAAGACAACAATTTTTTCTTTATATTTTGTATTTTTTTTTTACATGTGCTTCTCTTTACATTATTTTAGTCCATTTTTCTTCTTATACTATTGCTTTTACTTGTTTATTATTAAATGCTTGAAGAATCAACATTACTACTTAATTTCATATATAATTTTCAATTAATAACATATTTAAGAATATACATATTAAATGTGTGGGTACACATTTCGCATTAAGAATGAAATTATTTTACACATTTTAACTAATTTTGTTAAATCTATGTAAATCCATTTGTTTACTGCTTTGTTCATCTTTCATGCTATTATAATGAATATCCGGGTACATTCGCTCCTTCTCAACTACTACTAGATATACCTCTTCCCAATGAAACAAAGTGTGTTTGCAACTACTATGCAATAAACAAAGATTGCATAAATGAACACTTGCATGATCTATATCAAAGAAATATAGATGTCATCAACAAGCAAAGGAGGGAATGTCGACATCCCACTTGAAATGCACAAGCATGCACATCTACTTATACAAACCATGCTTTTTTAGAACAAAACTAATAAATATTGCTAGCCTCTTACCCAAGTGAATCCATCACTTCACATGTTCATATCAACCATCTTGCATCATCAAGCTAAAATAAATGACCTCTCACACAAACAATCAAAGTAGCATTCCTAAACTTCCCTCAATCGCTTATTATTTCATTAACAATAACATATCCCAAGCACACTACCAATCTATGCTTGTCCAAAAAAACTCACATGCATCCATGTATGCTCAGTTTGTAAAGAATCATATCCTGGACTTCACTTCCACTTATTTAAAAGAAACCACACTTGTTGTAGAGGCATTTAATAATAATAAAATAGGCACCACAACTCCCTTTGGAGCAACACAGATCCCAATGAATAACCCCATGTCCTAGTAGTCCTTACACAAGTTGAAAAAATTCTCATAGCACGTATCAACCCCATATTGCAAGTAACCCATGCATGTAGTGGAAAATATAAATACAATAGCCATACAATAATATTTATCGCATACATTTATTCAATAATCAACTACTTGCCTCACAATGTATAGGACTTGGATATTTTGATCATCACATGCAAAAGCTCCGACCAACACTCTTATGTTTTCCTTGTTAGTAGATCCCATGTCATGACTGACTTGGAGTACAAGTTAGCAAATGACCTGTATTATAAGGATTTCCACCTTGGCCAACTTGCACTTAGGGATTTTCCAACTTCCCCTACTAATATTTCCCCTTTGCTTCTCCTTTCACACTCTCCTAGTACAGATTCTGTACGCAACAATGTAGATGTCAAACACAACTAAATTGATTGTGTAGACCCAAATGACCAACAAACATAACCAAATTCCCAAGAAACAAATTTAATTGAACGACCACCTATTGGGCTATCACAAATCAATGAATACAACACAAAGGATTTTTGTAATGTCCCCAACCTCCCAGGATGGGCCACGTCACACAATCTAAACTTTTATCACTAGGATATTCTTTGTAGCAACCCAATATCTCTATTGGACAGTGCTACTTCAAAATTCCTAGTGCACGGATACTACTTATAACGCTCCCTATTACAAGTAGACTGAATTAATTGTGTACAACCTTAAGGTATTCCACCCAGACCCATGTTGAGTCTCGCTCTACGAGTATACTTCTTTTAATATAATTATAGCAACGGAATAAATGTCACAAATATTCTGTGTGCTTAGCCCTTCAAAACACATATACATATATTGTTGTGTGCGCAAACACTATGCACACATAATACTACTACACACCCAATCAATTCAATGTTCCACGTAGATTCTATCACCTTTGTGTGCGCGGACTACTTCACTGTGCACTTGGCGAATCATACCTTAGAGATTAACTTACAGGAATACTTAATAATTCTCATACTTCTCGTGTGCAACAATATATATAGATTCATCATACATGTAGCTAATAGGAAACACTTGTAACTATCATGCCCACATATGTCACAGCATACAAGAATAAGAAACACACACACACACACATATATAAGTAGTAACATTGCACAGAGTTAACCACAATATGTAGATGCAAATTCCTACAATAAGATAAACCCATTTAAATTATAACATTAGAGAAGACAGTAATTAAATAAACATGTTAAGAACGCTTATCTTTTATGAAAAGTCACCAACTGCGTGCAAGACTCAGACGTTCCTCCCAGCCATAGACACTATCACTCATAATATTTCAGCGACAGGTCACCCCCAAGTTGGGGCTTAAACTCCATAAGAAAAATGGTTCCTACCACCAAGCTATGGTCTGATATTCAGCAAAAAGACTTGGTCCAAGGTGTCGACTGTTGCAACTAGACTGCAGTCCCTCATTCCCCACATGCATGTCCCACCCCAGTAAGTGTGCCCCTTCAATTCTCAACAATCCTTCGACTACCCCACTTCCCTTTCGAGGCTTCAGCAACAGGCCGAACAGGAAGTCTCAGAACCTTATATCTAATGCCCAGTGCACCAGGGAACAATTCCCAGCAAACTATCACCTAGAGAGAATGATCATGAGCCTGAAAACCTGCGTCTTCGATAGTAAACAAGCATTCCCAATCAGAGGGTTAAGCAATGACAATAAGTTACAACAAAATACATATTCCTTCGTCGAGGAAATATCTTTGAATGATCCCCGAATGAGTGATAATCCCCCGAATTACACTAAGGCCAACAATATATATTGCATGCCTTCAAATTGACACTTGTCACCTTCAAAAGTAGCTTTAGCCACTTGGTGACTCATTCCCTACCCTCGGGAACATAGGATAAATACATATCCATAAATTAAACATATGGAAATATTTCTAAAATATTCCCTTGACTTGAGCTTCCCCCTTTTTCCTTTTCCACGGAGTTTATCCCCCCATCTCTTTTCATCTGAGTTGATTATGCGCACAGTGATGTGATTATATTAACAATCTTGAGGATGATTACATTTACAATACATGTGCACTGGCCTTTTTCATCCAAGCTCACCAACCTCAAAACACAAACATATATACAAAGGCTCCCTAGCCTCAAAACTGCGCACTTAATCTGGTGTGTGCCAAAACTATGAGATGTGTGCACTCTTCCTTTGATGCGCCATCTTCGCACACTTACACAGGAGTGCGCTACACTATGAAATTTGTGTGTTCTTTCTTCGATGCACAATCCTCGCGCAATCACCAACTATAGAATGTGCACACAAAATTGAATCCAAGACTTGATACCAACAGCTCACCAACTTATATAAATATACATATACATTTATACTTACATTTACATTTTGGGTTCGGCCTAGGGGTATTACATTCCCCTCCCCCTTATTTATGCATTGTCCTTAGTGCATTACTTACACATGTATACTCAAAACTTTCAAAAGTTTTGAAAGATATGTGAATACTCTACCCACATAGCATCCTCGGGACCGTAACAGTTCCTCTGGACCTTTACCAATCCTATTGTGCCATTTTGGGGTGTCTTGACTTTCCAATACAATATGTGCACTCGTTGAACTTAGAAGTCGCCCTCTTGCTCCACCTAAATCACACTCCAATCCATGACATTATTATCATCAGGTACATACTTTTTAAGAAAGGAAACATGGAATACATTATGAATACTCAAGGATGCAGATAGAGCCAATATATATGCGATAGGACCAATCCTCTCTAGGATTTTGAATGGCCCACAAAATCATGTTTCTAGCTTAAAGAAATTCGCCAACTTTATGAAACTACATCTTGCTTTTACTTTTAGGAACACATGGTCACCCACTTTAAATTATCTAAATGTTCGGCCTTTATCTGTGTATCTTTTATGTCTCTCTTGGGAAACTTTTAAATTTTTCTTTATTTTTACCATCTGGTCTTCCATTTCTAGAAGTACTCTAGCCCAACTACTGCGCAGTCCGTTGGGTTATCCCAACTCTTTCGTGTGTTGCACCTTCTACCATATAGTGCTCCAAATGGACTCATATTTAAATATGTTTGATATCCATTGTTGTAAGCGAACTCTACCAAATGCAAGTAGTCTTCCCATTTTGATGGTTTATCCATCACATACATCCTTAGCATGTCTTATGTTACCTGATTTACCCTCTTTGTTTGTCCATCTATCTCAGGGTGATATGTTGTGATAAATTCCATACTTGTCCCAATTCCTTTGAATAATCCCTTCCAAAAATTGGAAGTGAACTTGGGATCTTAGTCAAACACAATTGTCTTAAGCACACCATGAAATTTATCAATTTCTCTCATGTAGATATCAACAATATTAGCTACATTTTAGTTTACTTCACTGGAACAAAATGGGCAGCTTTAGTAAGCTTTTACACCACCACCATAATAGAATCATGTTGTTTGGTTGGTCTGGGAAGCTTAGTTATAAAATCCATTTTTATAACTTCCCACTTCCACTCAGGAATGGGAAAAGTTTGTAGTAAACCAGTTGGATCTTTGTGCTCATCTTTGACCTTTTGACACTCAAGGCATCTAGCAATAAAATCAACAACTTCCTTTTTCATACCTGGTCAATAGTATTGCTTCTTGACTGCGACAATTGTCTTTTGGTAACCCAGATGTCCATCATAAGGAACCTTATGCATCTCTGACAATAAAAAAAAANTTACTTGTTTATTATTAAATGCTTGAAGAATCAACATTACTACTTAAGTTTATATATAATTTTCAATTAATAACATATTTAAGAATATACATATTAAATGTGTGGGTACACATTTCGTATTAAGAATGAAATTATTTTACACATTTCAACTAATTTTGCTAAATCTATGTAAATCCATTTGTTTACTGCTTTGTTCATCTTTCATGCTATTATAATGAATATCTGGGTGCATTCGCTCCTTCTCAACTACTACTAGATATACATTTTCCCAATGAAACAAAGTGTGTTTGCAACTACTATGCAATAAACAAAGATTGCATAAATGAACACTTGCATCATCTATATCAAAGAAATATAGATGCCGTCAACAAGCAAAGGAGGGAATGTCGACATCCCACTTGAAATGCACAAGCATGCACATCTACTTATACAAACCATGCTTTTTTAGAACAAAACTAATAAATATTGCTAGCCTCTTACCCAAGTGAATCCATCACTTCACATGTTCATATCAACCATCTTTCATCATCAAGCTAAAATACCACTTTGAAAATGACCTCTCACACAAACAATCAAAGTAGCATTCCTAAACTTCTCTCAATCGCTTATTATTTCATTAACAATAACATATCCCAAGCACACTACCAATCTGTGTTTGGCCAAAAAAACTCACATGCATCCATGTATGCTCAGTTTGTAAAGAATCATATCCTGGACTTCGCTTCCACTTCTTTAAAGGAAACCACACTTGTTGTAGAGGCATTTAATAATAATAAAATAAGCACCACAACTCCCTTTGGAACAACACAGATCCCAATGAATAACCCCATGTCCTAGTAGTCCTTACACAAGTTGAAAAAATTATCATAGCACGTATCAACCCCATATTGCAAGTAACCCATGCATGTAGTGGAAAATATAAAAACAATAGCCATACAATAATATTTATCGCATACATTTATTCAATAATCAACTACTTTCTTCACAATGTACAGGACTTGGATATTTTGGTCATCACATGCAAAAGCTCCGACCAACACTCTTATGTTTTACTTGTCAGTAGATCTCATGTCATGACTGACTTGGAGTACAAGTTAGCAAATGACATGTATTATAAGGATTTCCACCTTGGCCAACCTGCACTTAGGGATTTTCCAACTTCCCCTACTAATATTTCCCCTTTGCTTCTCCTTTCACACTCTCCTAGTACAGATTCCCATCGCAACAATGTAGATGTCGAACACAACTAAATTTCTTTTGTAGACCCAAATGACCAACAAACATAACCAAATTCCCAAGCAACAAATTCAATTAAATGGCCACCTATTGGGCTATCACAAATCAATGAATACAACACAAAGGATTTTGGTAACGTCCCCAACCTCCCAGGATGGGCCACGTCACACAATCTAAACTTTTATCGCTAGGATATTCTTTGTAGCAGCCCAATATCTCTACTGGACAGTGCTACTTCAAAATTCCTAGTGCACAGATACTACTTATAACACTCCCTATTACAAGTAGACTAGATTAATTGTGTACATCCTTAAGGTATTTCTCCCAGACCCGTGTTGAGTCTCGCTCTACGAGTATACTTCTTTTAATATAATTATAGTAGCGGAATAAATGTCACAAATATTCTGTGTGCTTAGCCCTTCAAAACACATATACATATATTGTTGTGTGCGCAAACACTATGCACACATAATACTACTACACGCGCAATCAATTCAATGTTGCACATAGATTCTATCACCTTTGTGTGCACGGACTACTTCACTATGCACTTGGCGAATCATACCTTAGAGATTAACTTACAGGAATACTTAATAATTGCCATACTTCTCATGTGCAACAAGATATATAGATTCATCATACAAGTAGCTAATAGGAAACACTTGTAACTATCATGCCCACATATGTCACAGCATACAAGAATAAGAAACACACACACACACACATATAAGTAGTAACATTGCACAGAGTTAACCACAATATGCAGATGCAAATTCCTACAGTAAGATAAACCCATTTAAATTATAGCATTAGAGTGGACAGTAATTAAATAAGCATGTGAAGAACACTTATCTTTTATGAAAAGTCATCAACTGTGTGCAAGACTCAGACATTCCTCCTAGCCATAGATACTATCACTCATAATATTTCAGCGACAGGTCACCCCCAAGTTGGGGCTTAAACTCCACAGGAAAAAGGGTTCCTACCACCAAGCTATGGTCTGATATTCAGCAAAAAGACTTGGTCCAAGGTGTCGACTGTTGCAACTAGACTGCAGTCCCTCATTCCCCACATGCATGTCCCACCCCAGTANAACTTCCTTTTTCATACCTGGTCAATAGTATTGCTTCTTGACTGCGACAATTGTCTTTTGGTAACCCAGATGTCCATCATAAGGAACCTTATGCATCTCTGACAATAAAAAAAAAATCAACTCTTGATCATTCGGCACATAGACTATGTGTCTATACATGAGGATCCCCTCCTCTCTTAGCCCATAACCTTCAAATTTATGCTGCAACATACCCGGTTGTAAATTATCCTTTATGTCCACATAGTGTTGATCCAATTTGGAAACTTCTAAATTTTTGTCTCACAAATCCAATTTATACATGCTAATGGTTGTAGCATGCATCTCATGCACTCTCTTGTTGAGTGCATCGACCACCTTATTATCTTTACCTATGATAAGATTTATGTCAAAGTCATACTCACTGAGGAAATCTAACCACCTGGTTTGTCTCACATTTAAACTTGGTTTTCCAAACAAATATTTCAGACCACACTGGTTTGTTCTCAGTTCAAATATTTTACCCATGAGATAGTGCCACCACATCTTCAAAGCATGAAATATAGCTACCAATTATAAATCATGAGTAGCATAGAGTCTCTCATGCTCTTTTAACTTTCTTGATTCATATCATACCACATGTCCATTCTAACAAAGGAATCTCCCAAGCCCTTCTTTACATGCACCAGCGCACACCATGAAGACCTCAGTTGGATCTGCAATCCTTAGTATCAGTGCACTAGTCAACAAAATTTTTAAGTGTTGGAAAATCCTTTCACAATCTGAAGTCCATTCAAATTGTACACCTTTCTTCTGTAGGGATGTGATTGGATGTGCAATCTTTGAGAAGCCATCAATAAACCTTTTGTAATAACTTGCAAGTCCCATAAAGGATCTCACTTTTGTGACATTTCTTGGTGTCATCCAATCCTCAATCACTTTTATCTTTTCCAGATACACAACTATTCCTTCCTTAGAAATAATATGACCCAAATAATGAATTTGCCTCTGGTAAAATGAACACTTGCTCAACTTTGCAAACATTCAATTCTCCTCAAGTGTTGTTTGTGCTCCTCTTCAGACATTGAGTAAATAAGTATGCCATATAGAAATACAATGACAAACTTATATCAATAACTTTTGAAAACTCTATTCATTAAACAGGTGAAGACAATTGGTGCATTCGACAACCCAAATGGCACCACTATGAACTCTTAATGGCCATACCTAGTTCTGAAGGTAGTTTTGTTGATGTCTTCCTCTTTTATTCTCACTTGGTGATATCCATATCTAAAATTAATCTTGGAAAATATATTTGTGCCCCTTAGTTGATCAAACATGTCATCTATCATTGGCAAAGAACACGTGTTCTTTACTGTTACTTTGTTCAACTGCTTGAATTCAATGCAGAGTCTCAATGTACCATATTTCATTTTCACAAATAAAATAGAGCACCCCAAGGTGACACACTTGGGAATATATACACCTTCTTCAGAAGCTCTTCAAGTTGCATCTGCAATTCCTACAACTCTGGTGTACTCATTCTATAAGGAGCCTTGGATACAGGAGTTTCTCCTGGCATCAAATTTATAAATAAATCAATATCTCTTTTTGTTGGCAACACCAGTATTTATTTAAAGACATCCTTGAATTATTTTAGTACTACGTAGTCTTCAACACTTGGCACTTTATCCACGGGTGCCTCCTCCATGTGCGTTGCAAATACTTGACATCCTTTTCTGTAGCTTTTCTTCAATTTCAAGGCTGAAATTTCTATGATAGTCACAACTATTGGAATTCCTTGAACTGTTCTCAAATTTCCTTGCTCATCCAAGCAAATAAATGCCTTATAATAATAGTCTAGAACAACATGATGTTGGTCCAACCAATCCATACCAATGAGGCAATCATATGAGCCCAAGGGTATGATATTCAAATCAATTTTTTTGTGTAGTACATTCATTTTCATTGAACATTCCTTGGCCATCTCATTAATTTTCCTTTTTTCCCCTGTAGATAACTACACCAACCAAGGTTTTCCAAGTTTGCTTCTCGACAATTCGAATCTTTCCACCATTTTAGGATCTAGATAATTATGATTATCTCCTAAGTCAATTAAAATAGAAATGGATTGGTCATTAATCTTACCTTCCACCTCGATCATGTGCAACTAAAAATTAGCTTGCTTGTTGTCCAGGGATGCGTAAATTCTAGGTACACTTCTACCCATGTCTTCAATTATCGCAGCTTTTCGTACACTGTGTGCAATCCTCGCTTTTTCACCTCTTTGAGGGAAATCTCTAAACATATGGTTTTCGTCGCAATCCCAACACTTCATTTGTTGTCGCCTTGGCCTGGTTTCCATTACCTTGGTCATTCTGGGCTCCTTGGAAGTTGGTATTCCTTGCACAATATTTATGAAAAATGGTGGCTTAGTCACTTTCTTCCTCTATTCTACCTTGATTTTAATATTTTCTTCCCAAGCCTTTTGGAAAGTCGGTCTTCCTCTTTATTGATCATAGAGACATTTAGTTGTCCTTATAATTTATTCCGATGTCTTGGGATCATCATATTGTATCTTATTGATAATAAATGATGGAAGCCCACTCGAGTACCTTTGAATATTCACATGTTAATCCTTGATAAACGACACATACTTCAGTAGCTCTAAAAATCTCCTTTTGTACTCATCTATGGTCATGCTCCCAAGCTTGTGTTCAAAGAACTCCTTCATTTTCCTATCATAGTAGCACTTGGTTAAATATTTCTTTTCAAAATATCTCTTGAATCCCTCCAAGTAACCTTTTTCTCATCAATGTGTTGCACTTGCACATATTGATCCCACCACATTGATGTTTTCCCCTTGAGTTGATAAATGGAAACTCGCCCTTCTTCCCGTGAGGAGTAATTATGCATCTAGACGTATTTCCTCATACCCAACAGCCCTGTATTTCCTCATACCCAACAATAAGTTATGGAAAAATATGTATTCCTTCACAGAGGAAATCCATCTGAATGATCCCCGAATGGGTGATAATCCCCCAAATTACACTAAGGCTAGCAATATATATTACATTCCTTCAACTTGACATTTGTCACCTTCAGAAGTATCTTTAGCCACTTACTGAATCATTCCCTACCCTCGGGAACTTAGGATAAATACATATCCATAAATTAAACTTATGCAAATATTGATAAAATATTCCCTTGACTTAAGCTTCCCCCTTTTTCCTTTTCCGTGGATTTTATCCCCCCGTCTCTTTTCGTATGAGTTGATTTTGCGCACAGTGATGTGATTATATTAAAAATATTAAGGGTGATTACATTTACAATATAGGTGCATTGGCCTTTTGCATCCAGGCTCACCAGCCTCAAAACACAAACATATATACAAAGGCTCTCTGGCCTCAAAACTATGCACTTAATCTGGTGTGTGCCAAAACTTTGAGATGTGCGCACTCTTCCTTTGGTGCAGCATCTTCGCACACTTACATAGGTGAAAACTACACTATGAAATGTGTGTGTTATTTCTTTGATGTGCAATCCTCGTGCAATCAACAATTATGGAATGCGTGCACAAAACTAAATCCAAGACTTGATACCAACAACTCACCAACTTATATATATATATATATATATATATATACACATTTGGGGTTTGGTCTAGAGATAATACAATTGTTTTCTATGGCCTTCCTCACATTGTTCTTCATAGGTTTTGCCATGTTCATGCAACCATGATTTAAATAAATTGAAACGAAGGACCATGCATTGCACTTGCAAAGGTACCATGACAACAAATTTGGAAAGCACCCAAGATTTTGCTACTTATTGTATAGT
>JZKD02S0729854.1:150491-169732 GCA_000966675.3 Picea glauca | reverse complement strand
GAATGGAAACACAAAGGATCTACACATATTCATGGTTTCATATGGTTGGATAATGCACCTAATATGGGCATGCTTGACTAGGATAATGTAATTGAGATTGCAAAATATAAGGATTACTTCGATCAATATATTTCAACTTGGAATCCATGAGACTCCCACTCCAATAGCCCCTTTGTTTTTCACTATATTCTTAATGATCCTTCCTTGTTATGCACATAAGACATATTCAAAATTGATCCAATTTGTGACTATGAAGAACTTGTCAATTGCATTCAACACCACATAAAATGCACAGAAAGTACTTACTTGAGAAAGAAAGGAATTGGACATGCATGTTGTTATAATGCACCATGGGAGTTACATGCCTTGTCTGACATTTTCATTGATGAGAATAGCAATAAAACATACAACCCTACCTGGAATGATAATTGACTAAATAGCCACAACCCTTCCATCATATCAATCTGGCGTGGAAACATCTACTAACAACTAGTCCTCTCTCTCCATGTCATTCAAAAGTACATTGTCAAGTATGCATCCAAAGCAGAAACAAAATCTGAAATCTTTCACTAGATGTTCCATAGAATTTCTCATGCTACACCTCTTCTCGATCCTTATGTACTTGCAATTAAAAAAATCCTTACAGAAAAAACTTGTAGATTGTGACATAAGAGCACAAGAAACATGCCATATGTTGTAAAAACTACTCTTCACAATTAGACTGTGACACATGAGCACAAGAAACATGCCCCTTCTTCTCCTTGAATGTCAGTGTAAAAATTTATAAGTGTATCTCGCTAGAAAATAACATATCCTTCCGAACAACAAACTTCATATATGCATACCTTCTGCGCCCACCCCTATTACAATCCACACCTCTTATAGATGTTGCAATATGTCGGTCGTATGATGCTCTCTAAAATACTGATTAATGCAAATTAATAGAAGCATAGAAAATTGTCCATGTTCTACCACACTACTCTATGATACCTGCCATTGATGCACCCTCCTATGCCTACTTTTGGGGTTCCATCAACAAATATCCATGCTTGATTATGAGGTTACATTAATCCTTTTCCTTTTGATCATTTCTCTCTTTTTTTGACCTTAGGCTATACAACATGTTGGCGGGTTGAAATGACATTGGTCAATAGTAACGGTTATCCCCCGTGAGATGTAAAGGAAACTACTCTAAGATGCAAATGAATGTATCCGAACATGACTAATAATAACCAGGAAGCAAGCACAAAACCACATCGTGAATTAGTTTGGTTAGAATAAAGACAAGATAATGAGTAAATTGTTGTAAACCTGGAAAATTCCAACATTTAAAAAACCATCTACAATCTGTTTTTTCTTATTTCAAGTCCTTTGAATCTACACATGCAAGAACAATGAGCCTGAGCATTCTTCCTTTTTTCTTCTTTCAAGTCCTTTGAATCTGTACATACAAGAGTAATGGCAGTATTGATTTTTTTTCATTTATTTTTGTAAAACATACTTCTTATATATGCACAAAAATATTTACATTGGCAGCTAGAAACAAATGAAAAAAAAAAGGAAGGGTATAGACAATGTACATCATATCATCCTCCATATGGAAACTAGAACACTTATGAAATCAGAATAAGAGGTTAGATCTAACAATTTTGCATCTCTAATCAATAACAATTTTATTTTATATTTAAAACAATAACTTTAGGAGATTTCATGTCAGAGGGAAAAAAACCTAGATAAGTAAAGAAAGACAAACAAGATAAGTAAAGAAAGACAAACAAGATAAGTAAAGGAAGACAATGTACAATAAACATGTGTACCTCATTAAATTTTTGACTTAAAAACTTTGTTTTGAGTGTATCAAACAAAATGAAACTTCGATGTGATCACACCTATTTTAAACTTTGGTGCAACATGTCGTGATGGTGGAAAATTTGAGGAAGTGTGATGTATCGCATGAAAATAAACTTGGTCACAATGCAATGTAGATAAGCTTGTCGCAGAGGTAGTAAGTTTGAGGAGATGCAATATGTCTCGTGAAGAAAAACTCAATGCAATATATTGCAAGGAAGAGAACTTTTGGTCCATGCCATATGTCACATGCTTGCATAACACAAAACAAAAATTTAGTGCATGATGCTTTTGGAAACCCATTTTATGTGTATCACATGGATAAGGTTGTCACAGAGGTGGAAAGGTTAAAGAGATCCAATATGTCACACAAAGAAAATATTCCATTTAACACACTTTTGGAAATCCTTTTATGTGTATTGCACCTATTTTATCAAGTGTGATACATGCACATAATGATTAATGAATTATGGATATACTTTAATCAAAGAATCATCATAGATCCATAAACGTGACTGATCATTAGCGGAATCGCACCGACAGTTTATTTTAATTGTAGAAATGAATAGTGTTATAAGATGTTTAAAGGTGAATGGCAGATAATAATTATAATTATATAATATGGAGATAATAATTATAATTTTATAATATGGAGGGTAGTTGGGTTAGTTGAGAGAGTCATCCTGGGTTGAATTCATATAATAAGAATGTGCTACACAAAATTGAGTCGCTGCATTTGAAACTGCCTTAAAATCTATTACTTAATATGGATTACAACTCAAAACTTGCTTCATAATAATTATGAAACGCCCGTCTAAGATTTAATAATTAGGTGAGTAAGATATTGAAAGTGCTAGAATTCCTTACTTTTTCTCCCTTATACACACAAGTAAACTATACATGTTTGGCTCTTACAAAGATTCAGCTCCCAAATGACCAATGATGGTAGGTTGCATGTGCCATTCCAATGTGAAAGATATGGTGTTGGATAATATAAGTAATAGATTTGTGTCGGTGTCAATAACACTTCAAAAGTAAGGATTCACGCGAAAATCATCCTTATTAGACTACAAGGACTATATGGTGGTGGTCATGATGCTTCTATCAAGTTGGGATTCACTTTAAAAAAATTGTCTCTACATGTAGAAAGTTTAACACTCTTTTATAGTGATAATCCTTACGTGGATGCAAGCATGAAATTTGACGTTTAACCAGCATGGAATTTGGCATTTCACAAGGATGTTTTTTTTTTAGACGTATTTGACATGTGGATACAAAATCCACACGTTAGCACTTACTGGCATTAAAAATCTAAACCCGTCAAACCGACGTTCCATTACATAGTGTACCCGTCATAAATTCTAGGTACTTAGTTGTAGATCGAGAACCAACAATCTAGATCTCGGGAAAATTTTGTAATGACAGACGATGGAAGACCTAAGTACAAGTTCCTCCATAAATTCAACCATGTGAGCAACTTACGTCCTTGTTTTCCATGGAACAAACGACACAAGGAACATGAATTTAATTATGTCCCTGCCATAGCAGGGACATAGTGTTTTGGGCCATTTCCATTATTTGAATGCACGGTTTTCGAGGCATGGGAATATGGTTTAACCTAAAGTTTTTTAGCCTGAAGTCTGCATTAGGTGCGGGAGCCATGAGGGTGGCGATGTTAATGATTTTTGGTGCAGACCCCTTGACCCTCTATCGGCCCTCGGGTCAAGGTCCGCTACAGGATCGTTCAATTTCCTCTTGAGCCGAAATGGCTCTTTTTATTCCCGGCTGGAATCTCAGTCAAATCAATCCACAGGTCCTTCGAGAAGCTCCCCTATGCGAACAACACTAGGCGCGAACTCCACCTTCTCTGAGCGACCTCAACGCTGCGACCAAGGCCTATTACAAAGGTGCTTGTCACTACTCACAATCTCGCGAGTTCGCGAGTCAAAACCCCTGACTCTTCCTTCCCAATCTTGCGATACCCGAGATCATGAAATGGTTATAGCTCCCTTCTGTCAGCGCCCTCTGCGCATGACCACTGGCTGGGCTTAATGCTAGCGCCTCTCGCTACTCGTCCCTTCATGAGTTTCGATGTTGAGCTCTCGTGCTCTTACCTCGCGAGTTACCGAGACGCGAGAAGTCAACGGAATGCCGACTCCTTCCGCTAGTCGACGCATGTCCGCCTATCTATCACACGGGCCCACCTTGTGGTTCTGTCACGTGTCCCTCGTGCCTAGCTTCGACACTTCGCGACTTCACTTCCCGAAGTGCTACCTTCTTTGTATCCCGACACCCGAAGTGTCGAGATCCCGAACTCCTCGTTACTCCTTATCGCAATTCACGACTTCGGGACTTTCGTGACAAAATTCTCGACCTCCTATCCTCCGAACTATCGAAATGAGTATTCACGAGCGATCCAGTGGCCCTCATTGGCTTGGATCCTACGGCCCTATTTCTTATGAGCTTAAACTTAGAAAGACAATCACCGTAACCCTTCTTGCTCCTCTACAAGATCTAACAGCTCTCGGGACTTCGCAAATTCTCCTCGGAGAATTTTGACCGTCCAATACCTCCTTGTCAACTCCTGCGAAATGAACAAGTATTCCTTCCTAGAACTTGTCCACCTGTAAAGTAACTTTACATCACCTCTCCTTGAGCGCTTCAAGGTACTAACCCTCCTGAGCTTTCTCCACAACTCGAGTCTTTAAGAAGACTCCTGCACGCACTCCTTGCGGCAACCCTTCAAATACACTCTAGTATTTGAACCTCTTCGACTCTGTGCACTCCCTGCGATAGCAGTCTTTCAACAAATTCTTCAGGTTGTAAGATCTGAGATTTCACTCGCCCTATGCACACCTTGCATGGCTCCTGTGCTTAACTTGCACTTCTACGAGAATGAGAATAACGTTATCTCTTCTGAGCTTTCATAGATGAACTCTTACTTCTATCAACGCACACCTTGCGGACAATTTCACTGCACTCCTTGCAGGAAAACTCTTGCTCAGACAGAGAAACAATTGAAACTCATTCCTTACTCTTCCTCTCTTCAGATTTCAGACATTCAACAAGAAAATCATACATACATAGTATAAACATCAAATGCATGACAGAAAGAGTAAAACAACACTAAGCATAATGTTCAACATGCATACACAGAGAATATCACAACACCATAAGTCTGAATAAAAGCTTCATGTATTAATTCAGGACTTCTGTACATGGGTGTTTTCTACACAGCTCTCTGCTTCTTCTCCTCTATGCTCTCCTCAATTGATAATGTTACAATGATACAATATGAGGGTGTCTATAGTCGATTTTCCCTCTGCTCCTAAAACTGTCTAATCTAGAATTTAATTCTACCTACTTACATTTACTATCATAAATGCCTCTTAATCCTTCAGACGAGAGCAGATCGTTCAAGGTATGATTACAATCAAAAGTACGCCCTTTCTTAAATACTTCATTTAATTTTGGCGCATCCCACTTCAAAACGATTTAAACTCTTTTGAACATGTGCCAAAATGTGTTGGCGCTACTTGCGCTCGCTGACTGTTGACGATGCTTCTGCATCATACTCCCTCGCTTGAAAATTTTTCATGGGCTCCTGTCCATGATCTCTCGCACGGTCTATCCATGCTTCTGGATTTCAACTTCATTTTTCCAGCTGGCGTCTTCAACTGGATGTCCCTTCCACTTGACCAAGTATTCAAAATATTCCTTTCGCCTGGTACTCTTACTAACTCTTTTGTCCAGTATGCTTTCCATCTGTGGTTTCTCTGCAACTGGCATCTGTTTTGTCCAATGAACCTCTGGTTGTTCATCACCTGTTCCTGCTTCAGCTTTGTAAGGCTACAAATATGAGACATTGAATATCGGAGAAATTTCGATCCCCTCGGGTAATTCAATCTCATAAGCATTTGCCCCAAATTTCTTTATGACCTTGCACGTCCCAGTTTTCTTCATTTTCAATTTATTATATGTCCCCCTTGGGAACCTTTCCTTCCTCAAGTGTGCAAGGATCAAATCACCAACTTTGAACTGAAGTTCTCTCCTGTGTTGGTCTGCTCTTCTCTTATACTCTTGGCTCGAGTTTTGCAATCGCTCCTTAACTTGGCTAATCTAGAATTTAATTCTACCTACTTACATTTACTATCATAAATGCCTCTTAATCCTTCAGACGAGAGCAGATCGCTCAAGGTCTTATTACAATCAAAAGTACACCCTTTCTTAACTACTTCATTTAAGTTTGGCGCATCCCACTTCAAAACAATTTAAACACTTTTGAACATGTGCCAAAATGTGTTGGCGCTGCTTGTGCTCGCTGGCTATTGACGATGCTCCTGCATCAATTTTCTGACAGACCAGTTCACTGCAGTCTATGCTCACCACACTGCAGTCTATGCTCACCACACTGCAGTCGATGTGTGCCTACTCCTACTGCCACCTGTTTGATCATCTTGCTTCCACCTGAATTGCTACTACCTACAAGTGTTCCAACACAACAGTTAATTCGATATTCATTATATCGAATTTCACCATTCACCATACAATATATAGACAATGTTTTTTAGGTATTCCGTAGATACCAAAACACTAATCCCTTAATCCGGGATTAATTTAGTAAACCGCTAAAAATAGAAAAAACCACCCAAAAAAAAATTGGGGGGGTGTTGCCCCGGGCTACCACCCATTGCCGAACGTTGCACGTAACCAGGGGGGGCATACCTGCCCCCTCCCCTCCCCACCCCTAGGACCCCCCTAGGAAAGTGCCTTATGCACACAACACAAAGAGCACTACTAGAGGGATCGTCAGACGCAGTTGTCATATCTGACGCGCCCACACACACACATGAAAAGAATATAACACATACCCAACAGAAGTTACATCTATATCCTATTAAAACGTCAATGTGTTGAATAGTGATAGGGGTAAAGGAAGAAGAAAAGATTCATTTACGAGGAAATGAAAGTCCCCGAGTTACCTATTTTTCTTCGAAGGTACAAAGGTATTTGTTCCATGGATATTATTTCAATGGTGAAATCCTAGATTATATGGGCATTGAGCTAGACTTAGTATATAATATAGTTAACAAGGAAGTTAATATTCCTTTAAGCAGTGGAGTTTAATAGCTCAATGCTCATTCCCGAATTGAAAGATCTCATCTTTTGTTTCACCTCACAATATTTTCATAGTCTTTGTTGTTTGTTGAGGCAAGGTGTTTGATTTCGCGGATAAACACAGAGGCACTTACAATGACTCTCCCCACTCGAAAATTTGCCTCGTATTAGCTTCAGTGGGAAACACTCTTCTTAAGCACGAATTTACTAGACAGATTATTATCTAATGGGGCTTTGGGATTTTACAAACGATAACCATATACATGTCTTGGGTATTTCCTGCATTACACTTGTAATCAAAATTGAAGAGAATCAACGTACGAATTGGTATAAATTTCAAAGGATTCTTTCCTTCAAAATCTATTTGCAGTCATAAAATGCATTAATATTTTCAATTGCGGCAAACTTCTTACAAAATGAAGCATATTAATTCATTCATTTGGTTTCCAGTATAAGGCATGAAACACTTACAGTCTCAAATAATGTGACATGAAGTTGTTGAAATGGAATGGATTGTCCTTAAAGTTTTTAATTACTGATGCTTCTCGCCAACGACTGCTACCTTCCTCAGGTATTTCTTGCACCTCAGTGAATAATTTCTTTGAGAAAACCAAGAATGCTAATCAGAGCTAGAGAGTATGAAATATTTTTTCTTTATGTTGAACAATGGCGATTGTATGAAAATCATGTATATTATTATACCATCTATAGAATTGGTAGGTTTAATGTTAGATCTATGGAAAAATGTTTTTTAAATGATAGAGCCTATGGAAACTAAGAGCAATCTGGGTTCGGTTTTGTATAAATTTATGTAATCTATTCCCTTTTAAAACAAAAGAATCTATAACATCTGCCCAAAAAGGGTAAAAAAAAGCTCAACATTGATTGCAAGACATAAATAATAAGTATTTGAAGTTATGCCCTCATCTAATTGACAGAAGCAGTGAAAAGCAAACATCTAACATCTAAATCCCAGATCATGATGTAGTGTGGAGTAGAAAAACTTAGACAGCCCTGACTTCAAAGATTGAAAGGATGCCAAAACAACAAGAATGTAAAGATTAAAAACTAACTTCAACATAAGTATATCTTGTGCATGCAAATTTATACATACCCTTCTCCAAGTGAAAAAACTTGATAAGACATCTTTGCCACATCCGGGTCGATTTGATCCCCCAACAGACCACTTGTCTTGACATTTAGATCACTGAAATATTCATTTCGCTTGAATTCTTCCTTCCAAATTGGGAAAAATTGTTTTTCTTTGAGAACAAATCTAAATATATAACCTCATATACCATACTACATGGCAATTGCCTTCATGAACAGATTGTAATGCCCATGAGTCCCACACTACCTCCACCGTAAACCAAATCAATGTTCCTTGAAACTTGGGAATGCAAACAAAAGAAAAGCGGGCGTGAAGAAAATAAATGATTAAATATGGTTCGATTTCGCCATAGATGATATTTATGCATATACAAGGTTTTAACCTATGTTAAAATATATGCAGTGTTATGTTAAAATATATGTGTTAGGTTAAAATGTATGGTGTATGCAAATGAAAGTACCTATGTTATGACAACATAGTAAATGTGTTATTAAAATAAATGTGTTTTTTTTTTTTTTTTTCAATGGAAATTAACCCGCTGGGAACCCACCCCGATACTTCCCCACATAGTGGATGATATGGGAGTGGAAAGCAGCAGCCCGAGGGACTCGTAGCCAGGCTTGAACTCGTGACCTCTCCCCAACCTGGGAGAGTGTGCGCACGTTCGCACCAATCGAGCTATCCCTCGTGACTAAATAAATGTGTTGTTATGACAACAGTAAATGGAGATGTCATCACCGAGGAGCAATGGTTGCACCAAGACAATATACCTACCAAAAAAATTAAGGAGTGAGATCATATATCTACCAAAAATTAAAGAGTCATTGATGGAGTGATAAGGACGCATTAAAAGTAACTCTTCAATTCCAAGAAGGTCGTCGCCAACTCTGCAATAACACTTCAATTTGATCGTTAATATAATGATAAATAAATAAATTTAAATATTGGAGAAAAATAATAAAATCCGATATCTAATGTGAANCACTTTGGAGTTCATCCATATTTACTTCTTATCAACCATGACAAAACAATAATGAATCATATTTACATCAAACACTATTGGGTCCATTACCCAAACCTTTGTGCTATGGGTCTTTTTTCAAGGGTTGACATCAATGACAACCAACCTTAATCAACAGATATTTATGCATATACAAGGTTTTAACCTATGTTAAAATATATGCAGTGTTATGTTAAAATATATGTGTTAGGTTAAAATGTATGGTGTATACAAATGAAAGTACCTATGTTATGACAACATAGTAAATGTGCTATTAAAATAAATGTGTTGTTATGACAACAGTAAATGGAGATGTCATTACCGAGGAGCAATGGTTGCACCAAGACAATATACCTACCAAAAAAATTGAGTGAGACCATATATCTACCAAAAATTAAAGAGTCATTGATGGAGTGATAGGGACGCATTAAAAGTAACTCTTCAATCCCAAGAAGGTCGTCGCCAACTCTGCAATAACACTTCAATTTGATCGTTAATATAATGATAAATAAATAAATTTAAATATTGGAGAAAAATAATAAAATCCGATATCTAATGTGAAACTATGGAAAAAATATGTAATTTTTTTTTAGATTTTCTCTATTATTCCCCCACCCAACTTTCAATTGTAAATTAAATATTGTATACCATACGTGAAAGTATAATAAAGAATCATAAAGCTTTTACATTGTAATCAGTGGGATATTTGGAATTTGGATTTAGTCTAAATATTTTCATTATTGAGAATTCATTGAAGGTTATATGATATTTTCTTAATATTAAATCATAAAAACGATATTCATTAGATTAGTTAAGAATGGAATTTGAGTAGGATTATGGCTTTCGCTTCCTATTTAGACGAGGTACCAGATTATGTGGGTTTATAATATGATATAATAAAATGAATCTTCATTAGAATTGTTCATATGGATTTCGAATAGTAATCTTTATTGAGGTGAGTATGGTTAAAAAAATGTAATTAAATAATATAAGTAATTTTTAATTTGTGATTGGATTTATTCATTATTTTGCATCAATAGAATATCATAAATTAATAGAATATCATAAATTTAGAAGTAGATATTTATTTATATTTTTATAGAATATCATAAATTTAGAAGTAGATATTTATTTATATTTTTAAAATGATGAAAGAAAATTATTACACTTAAATATTATATTTAAGTGATTATGAATATGGGTTGCGGGTGTTCATTTAATGAAAGTAAGAAGCAATAATATGGAATATCATTTTAAGATTTTTTCATTTAAAATATAGTATTATATAATTGGTCATTTATTATGGTATTTTTTTTTAAGTGGAAAATTATATTTATAGTTTGGTAGAGTTTATGTGAAGGATATAATTTAATTTAATTTGGTAATTTGGGTTTAGAATTTTAAAAAATTATTTTTAAGGTTTGAACAACGTTTCGGGTTTCGGGGTCAATATTTTTAAGACTTTATATTTTAGTTTTTAGATGTTTAAGTGTATGTTGAGATCTTTTCAACAAGTTAAATAAGTTGACTTATGTTTTGACCACCATAGTATCAACTGGATGTCATGTCAACTCTTATCATTCATATATGTGGAATTTCAAGAAGATTTCAAAGGGTCCAAAACTTTAAATCTCATTGATTTGGATTGGATCATTATATTATTTGTCATTTATTTCAGTATTTTATGGGGGGGGGGGGGAATTGGAGGAATAAACTCGCAAGCTCATTTTGGCGGATGGTCCAAATTTGGAAATTTGAGTCCAAAAAACTGTCTAAAACCTTACAACATCATTTCGAGGCATCAAACAACACTTTTTTTGGTCCAAACCTTACTATGTATGAAGATTTTATATTTTACACACCGATACCTTTCCAATGGTGCAAGAATCGTTGCAATCGATGAATCGGATTATTTTCGGCACGAAATGAGAGCGGAGATATAATAAAGAAATGTACAGAGATATATCGGATATCCAATAATATAACATAGATATAGCAGAGATCCAATAATATAACAAACATATAGCAGAGATATAACAATAAACACAAAGATACAGTAATACACAATTTCTATTAATGAGTGAAATGTACAGAACTGTAAAATACAGAGTGAATGAACTCGCTAAAATGGTGGCAACTTATCTCTGAGAGGAGATGTGACGGATACGCTCATTCGCAAGTATATTATTGTTACAATGAGGCTCCAAAGGTCATTTGAACATAAGAAAGATAAAAAAACCCTAAAATCCAAAAGGTTTGCAGGCCTCAATGGGAGTAGTTGATACGTCAACTTCCCGGGGGCATAAATTTTGCATACAATCTATGTTTGGGTCACTCAATAAACTGTTGGAAAGGTCTTACTGAGAAGAATGATTTTTTACTAGCCTAGTGAAGTGTTAGGCCCCAAATCCCCAAAAAAAGGTCGTTTAGGGCCTCAAAACGACCTCGGAAGTTTGGAACCCGAAAAACTGTCAAGGTCGAAAATTGTTTTTCAAGCCAATGGAATAGGTCGGTGGCCATCAATATCCAACTAGATAAATCCCCCCTCCTTAGGAAGCAATTGTCTCCATTGCGTTGAGTTCCCAGGGGAGAGGGGGAAGCATTTGTTGAACCTGAACCTTGGTGAGGTGCTTTCCTTGCTAGAGAAGTTGCATTGCTTGACTTGTGGAAGGTTGTTGAGAACCTAATGTTGGAAGGGTTAGACATTTTTAACCAACATAGCTACATGAGATGACTGTGTTCAGAAGGAATCTTTTCACTTTGCTTCAATCTTGTCGACATGCTTTTGTTGGATAGAAGGTACTTGGACCGAGGTTGTAGTGTCCTTTTGTTCACCTTTTGAACAGATTGTGAAGAAGTTGGATTTTGTAGTATGAGATACTACCTTATGACACTGTTTAGATGGGACAACAGTCGGAACTACCTCTGGCATCCTGTAGAGATGACCCCCCAGAGTAACAATGACACTACGGAGTCAATACTCATAGGTAGCATGGCGCTTCAACATATATGGCTAGCCTAAGAGAACATCACAGACATCCAATGGGGAAACATCACATAATACCTCATCCTTGAATAGTTGTATGTCGTATGACAATCGACATTGTTGGATAACACGAAGATCACGTACCTGAAGAAGCCACCCGATGTTGTATGGTTTTGGGTTTGGTATTGTCGACAATCCCAACTGCTTGATGACCTCTGTTGAGATGAGGTTCTTATGGCTTTCGATATCAACAATAAAATGCAGCAGGGTCCCCTTCACCCACATCTGTGAATGAAAAAGGCGCTCCCCCTCTTCAGGATCTGTTGGTTCTTCTGGTTGAATTGTTGTGGTCATGACGGTAGCAATGGGCTCTACATCGATGATCTGTCTTCTACCAGTATTTTCTGAATCAGATTTTGAATCAGGGTTCAACTCCTTTTCTTTGATCTCGGCCACCAATGACTGTTTTGAGCGACATTCATCAGTGTTGTGCTAGGGGGTTTTGTGGAAATCACACCATTTTCCAGTGTCCTTCTTCGTCTTTCCATTACCCTTCTTTTCCTGTGGCTTGGAATGGTTTTTTAAAGGCTGGTTGTTAGGGCCGTCTTTACCAAACTTTGGTTGTTGCATATTTTCATACCCGAACTCCTGCTTGTTCTGGTGCTTAAATTTATGCTTGATTTTAACAACATATCGATAAGCAACACCCAATGATAAGATGTCCAAAAAATTGATTTTATTTTGGATGGATATGTGTAGATCCCCACGATATTTCAGAACCAAATGTCACTCGGAGTATTTGATACCCATCTTGATGCGCAAGGTATGGAAGGTATTGGTGAACTCTGGCACTGCTTGGCCCCTCTCTTGACGCAATGTGGTCCATCTCATGTATTAGTCGTCATAGTTACCAATAGGGTAATATTGTTCCTTGATTATATCCAGAAAAAATCCCCAAGTGGGCTTGGCCCCATATATTCTAAACTCCTCTGTGGAACTTTGCTCCTAGTAAGCTTCCCACCAATGTCTGGCATGGGGGAGAGCCTTAAGGAGTACAAAGGTGATATTTTCCCTATCAGAAAAATTGTGAACAGAGAAGTAACCTTCTAGCAGATTTAACCATTTTTCTAGGGCATCTGCATCTATTTGACCTTCAAATACAAGAATATAAAAACTAAATTGTACCTTGAAAGGAGAGGTTCCTCCAAAGTGTTCGCTTGATGAAGACACGCCTACTACTATCAGCAGGCGTTGAAGGACGTGGGATAAATTCTCCATCATTTCGTCCCTCTATCGTGTGAGAGCTTGCTCAAGCAATAGATTAATAGAATCTTCTTCTTCGTCGTTTTTATTTTCTTCCGCCATGAAGGTTTTCTTGGGCATGCGAGAGCGATTTTCCTCAAGAGAGACAAGCTCGAGACCCAACTTTCTATACTCAGACCTCATTGGGGACATGCGCTGAAAAACGATCAAGAGCAACCTGCTTTGATACCACTGATCCATATTATTTTCAGCACAAAATGAGAGAGGAGATATAATAAATAAATGTACAAAGATATATCGGATATCCAATAATATAATAGAGATATAGCAAAGATATAACATTAAACATAGAGATATAGTAATACACAATTTCTATTAATGAGCGAAATGTACAGAATTGTAAAATACAGAGTGAATGAACTCTCTATAATGGCGGCAGTTTATCTCTGAGAAGCGTTGTGGCAGCTACACTCATTTGCAAGAAGATGATTGTTACAATGAGACTCCAAAGGTTGTTTTAACATAAGGAAAATCCAAAACCCTAACCCTGAAAGATGAAAAGCCAAAAGGTTTGCGGGCCCCGATGGGGTTAGTTGATACTTCAACTCCCTCGGGGCATAACTTTAGCATACGATCTATGTTTTGGGTGCTCATTACACTGTTGGAAAGGTCTAATCGAGAAGAAAAATTTTCGATTGACAAAATCCCCCAAAAAAATGTCGTTTATGGCCTCAAAACGGCCCCAAAAATTTGGAACCTGAAAACCTATCGAAAAACTGCCAAGGTGGAAAATTGTTTTTCAAGCTAGTGGAATTGGTGGGTGGTCACTGATATCCACCTGGATCAATTAGAGTTTGTATGTGAAACTTATGCCTCCCTCAATTTGACCTACTGTATTAGTCACCATAGTGTGAGTGGATGTCATATCAACCTCCATTACTTAAACATGTGGGGTTAGACACATAGTGGATTTTCTAAGAACATTCTGGAAGGTCCAAAACCTCATAACAATTGAGGGTTGAGGAAGTAAAAAAAACACTACCCCTAGATGGCTATCGGGTTATGTTAAATACTAGGCCTCTAGGAGGAGAAGGGGGTTCCATTTTATGCTATTATATTTTGTTCTATAGTAGAAAAAAACAACAAGTGAGAAATTAGAGAGTGTAACATAGGGGGTTAATGTTTTGTAGCAGCCTAACAAGTCATAGGTCTCAAGTAACTCCATAGAGAGTGCCTTCTCCTTTGTACTTGCAGTATTTCCATGCTAGATAAAAGAGAGCAGAGCAACCTCACCTTCTAACTGGGTTTTCTCCCGTAAGGGTTTCCCATAGCAAATCTTTGTGTTATTTCGTGGGTGGTGTGTGATTGTATTTTATTGTTCTCTATTTTAAGCATTTTATCTATTTCATGCATAAACAAAAAATCAATTAAACTAATTATTCTAGAATCTAAAGGAATTAAACCTTCATGGTGTAGGTTTCAGTTTCATTTATCATATTTGTTGTGATGGATTGTTTTAGTGGAATATCCATGCCAATTTATGGATCACTCATCAACAATTGGAGCATGCAAAATCTGAACCCTAAACCTAAATAATTATCATGATATGTTAAAAATTGATTCATAAAAGAAGGAGTTTAATTCTTATTATAATGATTTACTAATTCATAACTAAGGAGTGGAATATTTAAGTAAAACATAGAAAGAAGGAGATCTTATAGAGTTGAAAGCCTTTACAATTGGACTTTTAATGGTGTTGCTAGTTCTTGCATCTTTTTCCAAAACACATAGCTAGTTGGAGTAAGTTTATTGGTATAGACATTTTCCACAACTAGTTGTGAAGTACATTTTGACTTTGGTCTATACTACTCTTTCATATGTTGGTTGGTGTTGACGAGGCATCTTTTATCAATCTTGTAGCACCTTGTATTGATGAATACAGCTTGAATTTTTTTTATTTTATATGTGCATGCCCATGGAATCACCATTGGTTATGTATATGGAGGTTTCACAGGAAGCCTTGTAAATTGGCGTGTAGTGTTTGGGGAGTCATGTTTGATTGTCCTCAAAATATTTCTCTATTTTTGTGACACGAAAAAAAATCTCATCTCTTGCTAATCACCTTAAACAAACTATTGGTTTATTTAAACAATGTCCATATTGCAATCCATGAATAACTAGATGCCAAAGAAATTTAAAAACTTTATCTTGAATCTTGATTATAAAGCTTGTAGATAGAATGGTAGAATAGGAGAAAATAGATGT
This sequence comes from Picea glauca, assembly GCA_000966675.3. Classification (NCBI taxonomy): domain Eukaryota; kingdom Viridiplantae; phylum Streptophyta; class Pinopsida; order Pinales; family Pinaceae; genus Picea; species Picea glauca. The sequence goes on along the minus strand of JZKD02S0729854.1, from coordinate 154,141 downwards.
CCTCGATGTAAAATTGTTTGGAAAATTCTTGTTAATTAATTTGTGGGTTTTTCTCTAACAATTAAGGAATAAGTTAATCGTTGACAATCGTGATAATTAAAAATGTATTTATGTGTCATTGTCCACTAAGATGGCATCTATATTTCTTTTATTGGTAGACCATAAATAAAAAAATTCCATCCCTATAATGCATATAGAAACAAAATTAAACGTTCACATTCACTGAAGTCGTGAGGATGAATTTGTTGTTTTTTGATTAAAGATAAGTCACTCTATAGTTTTCTCTCACCCCAAGACATGACTCACTTGTTTGGGTAATTAATGAATTTGATCATTAGTTTGCGGCTTGTGGGTACCATCTACACACCATTTATTGTTCTTAAAAAAAAATGATGGATTCGATAGTAATGTTGTTGTGGATTCGGAAAGTTTTTTGAATATATCATGAACATGTTGTTGGAGGTGTTGGACCCACTTAACAAGTTTGGATGCTCTGCTTGCCTTGGTTTGAGTGTGGGAGGACTGTGTCAATGAAGACGAAATAGGAAGAGCTACATTGACAGGGGCCAATGGATAGAATCTCAAGCATATATGAAAGAGGTTGTGACCAATAGAGCTATGGAGGGTTATGTTATAGCTATGTTGAACATATTGAAGGCTCTCATCCCATGTACATGGATGCTTGGAATTATGCATGAGTAGGATATGAATAATCATCCTTCGATTTTCCCATATGTTTGGAGATGAAAGGAAGTTAATTTGGTCAACTTGGTGTCCATCAGAGACCATAGGTTGGACTAGAAGGTACTGAGGAACCTGTTATCCCTATCTGAAATGATGGTTTGTGATGGCCCAAAATGAACCCAAACATGTTCGAATAAGAGCATAATAGTGGCCTTGGCTATGATACTCTTTTTACATGGTGCCAAAATGGTCATCTTAAAGAACCGATCGACGACCACAAAGACACAATCATGACCATGTTTGGTGGAGGGAAAAACTGACATGTAATCTATGGAGACTAACTCCCAATGCGTATTTGGGGCAAGGAGAGTACTGTACAATCCTTGCTTCTTGATGGATGGTCTAATGATGGCACAAACAGTGCATGACCTGATATATTGGTTGATGTCATGTCGAAGCTTTGGTTGATGTCATGTCGAAGCTTTGGCCAATAGAAATACGTCTAAAGCACTTCTACCGTCTTCTCCACACCAAAGTGCCCTACCACCCAACTGTAATGTGCCTCCCAAATTATCTTTTCACACTCACCTGAAGGAACACAAAGATGGCCCATATAGCACAAGAGTGCATCCTTGAGGCGGAAGTATGGGATTTTCTTTCCTGCACTCAGTGTCAGATAAGTAGCATTGAATTTAGAGTCATTATTGTATAATTGTGGCCACCTAGATGTCTCGTGCCCACAAGAGTTAAGAATTGTGGTTAGTGTCACAATTGGGGGCTGACTAAGGTAGTTTGCAGCATGGTTGGCATTTCCCTTCTTGTACTTAATGTTCAATTGGAATTGTTGCAGGTATGTGGACCACTTCTGATGGAAATCATTCTGCAACTTTCCTTGTGTCTGCATGAATTATAGAAGCTTGTGATTAGTGTGGATGATCATTTACTTTCCCATAATATAATGCTTCTACTATCAACATGTCTGCACAATGTAGTATATATCCTTGTCATAAGTGGGATATCTATGAACATTGGACTTCCTTGTCTTCTAACAACTTCCTTTTAGAAACTTCCAAAGCCTTAAGTCTGGCTTTTGAATCCTCATCAAAAACCCCATTCAAATTCCCAATGATAAACACTAAAAATTTGTTTCTTCATTATAATGAGATCATTTTCAACTACCCTTATTTTATTGAAACCCAAAGAGGATATACCAAACTTAACCATTTTTAAGTTAGCTTTTTAGTCCTCATTAGATGCCCCATTCAAATTCCTAATATTAGATACCCCATTTTAGATACCCCATTCAAATTCCTAATGATAAACACTAGCAATTTGTTTCTTCGTTGTAATGAGATCATTTTCAACTAGCCTTCTTTTATTGAAATCCAAAGATGATACAACAAACTTAACCGTTTTTAGATTTGCAACGGACTAGAGGCTAGTAGATTCCCTACGAAAGTCATCATAACTTTTCCATTCCAATTTCATTAAGTCAATGAATTCCTCATCCTCTAACCAGAATGAATTAAACTTAAAGTATAAGAGGTTGCCTATATTCCTTTCCAATTTACAATAGGATAGGGAGGTGATGAGAAACCTGATGAGAAACCCCTCCAACTTCCACTTGCGACCTAATTTTCTCATCTTTAGTTATTAAGGATTCTGAATTTACAATAGGATAGGGAGGTGATGAGAAACCCCTCCAACTTCCACTTGTGACCTAATTTTCTCATCATTAGTTATTAAGGATTCTGATACAAGAAACCTATCTAACCTTTTGGGTTTCCATCAACCCTTATTCTTGATTTAATACTTCTAATGATAAATTAAAAATAGGTGAAAAAAACCTATTTCTTTTTATATCCTTAAAAATTTGTGTTTTAGCCAATGAATTACATTTCTAGGAGGATTTCTTTTAAATTTCTTCTAATACATGTGTAAAAGTATATCTTTAAATATCACGTAACTATAAAATATATAGGAATAATAAATAATTTTTTTGACATTATTATATTGTGTAATTATATTACTAAATATTTAATTTATTTCAAAGGTTTTAAATTTAATATTAAATATATAAAACACTCGTTGAGCATGTTATATATATATATATATATATATATACACGACCATTACATATTTTATTGTCCATGTACACAAATTTATATGTTTCATTATTATTTGTAAATTTCATCTCATAACTATACATTAACTTATTAGTATATGCTAATAACTCTACATTAATTTATTAGTCTATGTTGAGAGCAGTGTAAGGGTTCAGTACAAGATATTAAGGAGGGTAGCATGATTGCAGTTTTAACGACTGGAGATTCATATGGTTATCCATTCTGGATAGGAAAGATTATAAAGATTGAGAAATAAAATGATGATGTTATTGCAATTGAAGTGCATTAGTATGAAACAAGTACACACCCATTCAATGGTGTGTACAAGTCAGAGATGGTGGTTGAGAAACATGTCAATAGAAAGAGAAAAGAAAGGGTTAAAATACAACTCGTTGTCGCACTGACCTCTTAAAATTAGATGATGTTGACATACTTGTTTATGACTTCAATTTGACAAAGAGAGGAACTCTTCGCTCCAAGACAACAAAGATTATCAAGAGGTTGTTGTCGCAAGAAATAAATGCAAGATGGGAGTCTGTTTAACCTAGTCGTAGATCTAAAAGACATTTGGCATCTGAAATGTTGGGCATGCATGTAGACTTAGATGGTGCATTCATCGACAATAGAGAAGAGTATGGATCATCTACATCTTCATCCAAACATTCATCTGAAGACAATGTAGACTCTAATGGTATTTCAGAAACCATGAGTCAATATAAATAAGTATATGAAACATTTTATGCATTTTTTATCCATATGATGTTTGTATGGTAACTAAAAATGAGCATTGAACTTACATATGATCTTACATGAAGTTATGAATCTTTTGTTATGTTTTAT
>JZKD02S0729854.1:133838-150481 GCA_000966675.3 Picea glauca | reverse complement strand
TTAAATAATCTCTTCATTAGAAATACATTATTGGACGCCGAGGGTTTTTCATACAATTTGGCCAATGCGTCCATCAAACCCTTCGTTGTCTTTTCTTTGGAAATATTGAAAGCCATCGATGCTGCCAGGCTCAATCATATCATTCCTAGAGCCTTTGTGTCAAGAATCTCACATTCTTCGTCCTTCGTAGCCGTCGTCTTCTTTGTTATTTTGCCCAATGGTAGGAATAGATCCTTCTAATATAAATAGTCTTCCATCTGCATCTTTCATAACTGGTAGTTTCGGCCATTAAATTTCTCGACCCTAAACTTTCCATTTTATGACATTTCTCCCACTCGAACCAGGAACCCTCTTTTCCTGCGAGTTACCTTTCGCTCTGATACCAGTTGTTAGAAAAACAAGACCGTGAAGCAATAAAATAAAACAAATGCGGAAACAAAACACAGAAGATACACAATACAATAGAGACACAAATTTACGTGGTTCACCTAGTGTGGGCTACGTCCACCAGAGAAATTGCTAGGTCCTTCCTTTATTATTATCCAGCGTATGAAGGGATACAACCTACAACAAACCCGTTGTAACTTCCTCTTCTTTCTCTCGCAGTCTTCTATATCAGAATACAATATTCGCCATCCACCATAGCCGCAATACATTTCCCTCATAAAAGAGGGTTTCCTTTTAGGGAAAAAAACCCTAACATAATCTCTATCGTTAGATCTGTGACCTTATAATGAATGGTCCAGATTTACAATGAAATTACAATATACATTTACAAGGCAATTTTTCCTTTGGGGGCCCGCTTGCCCCCGGACCCCACAGAGGGGGTACCCCCCCTTTGCACTCCCCTGCATGGAAGAGTGTAGATACTTCTGGGGTGTAAATACTTCATGGGGTATAAACACGGCTGAAAGTAAAAGACCTCTGAATCAGGAAGATAATCAGGCTCCACAACCAATAGTTATATGCCTTTTAGTAGCATCTAACCTTAATCCCATACATGAAACTAAATACTACTCGAAATCATATATATCAAGAGACGTACATTCTAATAATATAATCAATTGAATAAAATTCATAAATAAATTATCACATAACCTGTAAATATAATACACAAAATGCTTACTTTTTTTTTCCATAGAAAATTTCGCTTTATATTCATATTGAAACATAAATTGTTCATTACAAAAATACCACCATCCAAGAAACCCCAATACATCCGAAAGGAATATCACTAGACCTGAGGATACACCCTGTTATCACTCCGAGAAACTCTTTGGGGTTGTAGACCAAAGATGCTTGGTAACTCGAGAATATGGTAGCTTAGGTATATTTGGGACAATGGGATAACTCAAAATATGATGAAAGTAACCACTTATCATGTATCTAAATAAGACAATGCTTTTAGAGAACAATAATCAGACAACAGAGTTGAAAAAGGGGATGAAGAATACTAGTCCAGATAACCAAATACAACCATGTGCAGGGTCATACAAGACAGTAAGAAATTCTTTAATCCAAGTTTATGAGCTAAATAAGAAGATGACAGTTCTTAAAAGATAAACTAAACTGGAATAAAGTGCAGAATCATGAAATATATGAAAGAATCTGATATTGAAAATAAAAGAGGAATGTGATTCTATTATCAGAATAAGAAGTCAGGTACAAATAGCTAGAAAATGTCTCCCAGATTGAACCCTTATCTCTTAGAAAAGATAGGCATTTATAGCCTTTTACAATCCGTTTTTTAGATCCTGAAAACTTGGATCTGTATCTAAATATAGAAAATAAAACTAACTAAATACAATTGATAAGCAAAGACTAGTTCCTAGAACTCGAACTGTTTTCTATGTTGATCTTGACATCTGTACTTCATCACCTTTAGGACTCTGTTGTGTCGTGGAAGGGTAAAGGCACATGTCTTCTGTAGCTGGACTCTTTTAATAACCATAACCGAAACTTTAGTTGACCAATTTAGCATTTGGTCTCGAAATCTCCATGAATCTCTGATGTTGAGTGTTTCTTGATTAGGTGGTTAATCCTTTGATGCTCTCAAACCCTTTTTAAATACTTCAAAATTGCCTCGCTCCAGCTTAGCTTTCCAAAAATTTCTTTTTGTACTTTCACCAGCTAATTCACCTTACGATCTGCTGGTTAGCTAGTGAAAGTTCTGCTTTTCACCAACTAACTGGTTGTAAATTTACCCTTTACGCTGGTGAAAGTTTTTCCTTTGGCCAAAAAGGAACCTTTCATCTCCAAAATTGTTGTTTTACCAAAAACTTAGTGTACCTTTGATTTATCTCCCTGCATATTCACAGCAACCTATGCCAGTACCTGTAGGTCTGGATGTGACTTACTCTTCTGCTTCAATTTCTTAATTTTCCTCTTAAGGCGTTTTGCTAACCACCACAAACTATTATAGTCCTTGGTGATTTTCTTCTTTCTCTTTTTGTCTTTGACACTCTCACGAGCCAACTTCTCAAATGCTGCATTTGTCTTTGCAAAATTGTCAGATAGGGATTTGTATCTTGCCTTGATTACTCTTTCAAAAACCTACTGTTGTGCAATCACCTCTTTCAGTTCCTTAATTTTTTGTGATTTCTTTGACTTTTTACTCTTTGATGTTTCACCTTCATTAATGGGAGTAAAATTCTCACAGTCTTGTGCAATTTCCATGGAGTGTTTAGGGCTTTTAATGGCTAGACTTTCATCTTCTTTCTCTGGCTCTGTTTCCGATTCTATGTATGGAAAATTGAGAATATTTGTCTTTTTTACTGTAGGCTTCTCTGAATTGGTTTCAAAATCTAATTTTTTCTTTGCTCTTTTAGACTTTATGCTGGAAATCCTGTCCTCCGGTGGTCCTGGAAGAGCTCTCCTCCTCCTTGAGATGCTCTGAGGAGTTAACTGCTTTTTTCCAGTTTTCTTCTGCTCATTCATGGGTTGAGTTTGGGTCTCAAAGCCTTCCCAAAAAAGAAAATGTTGCCAAGTCCTTCCTCTTTGTCTTAGTTCTTCTAGAATTATCAGTTTGATCAAGCCAAAATGACAAAGGGTGTTTTTTATGCTTAGAGGTTCAGCTCTAATCTTTTTACATACTTTGGTTAGGATTTTGTGAAGGAAGAAAGGTAAATTCAGGAGGGTCTTCCCTGTGAAATGATCTAAAAGTCTGAAATGATATAACATTAGCTTGTCATACCTGCCTTCTGAGGTGATATAGAGTTGAATGCCTTTAAACAGGTCATATCATTCATCTTCCAGATGAGAAACTGGCATGCTTTTCTTCCAGGTGATGTCTCTGAATTCTGCCTTAAGGTATACCCTAAAATGAAAATTCTTGGTTGTTGTTGTCTTAAACTAGCTTTGGCCTAATCTGGGTAAGTTGGTTGTTGTGGCAATGGAAGCTTCATCGACTATCATTTCTACAGAACCCACACTAGCTCTATTTCCATCATATGATTTAGCAAATGCTTCAGTTGTTATTTGGTGGCAACCATTTTGTAACCTTTCAACATAACTCATGAATCCTGCATCTGAGAAATGTTTTTGCACATCTGGATGCAACTATAAGAATGACATGCTATCCAATTCTTTCCTCAACAATAAACCACTTCGTTTCCTGGCCATCTGTGACTCGAACCTCGAATGTTTTGCAGACAGTTCTCACAGTGATTTCCTGATTGAGCCAAGGTTTTGGCGCTGGTGAAAACTCTCGGTGTTGCTAATTCAAACTATGGAACCATACCATATTACCTGTGAATCAGTGTGTGTTTTAAAATGAGTGTTGATTTGATGTCGCTGAGTGACTTGTACCTGCTCTATCGGTGATGATGAATGTGAATTTGTTATCTCCAATGCTCTCATTGTTGGAGCATGCAATCACGAGCACGATTCGCCATAATATCCAATCAAACATGCACAACGGTGTCATCATCATCATTCACTTCGACTAACGCCCCATAATAATTATGTGACGTGTGTCGAGCGTGTCTTCTTTTCAATTTCTAAAACCGTGGAAGAAAAACACGTGTTTCGCGCTTTCACTAGCTAGCCTGTCTGCGGGAGAGTACTCCTTAACCGTTGAAACCCGTTTCTTTCACCAACTAACATCAACCTTGCAACATGTGTTATTTGTTGAAAAGATTTTCACGAAATTTTATAAAAACAACCTTTATGGATCAACTTATTTCTAAGGCATGAATTTAAAACCTAAGTTTTGACACTAGAAGAATCTAAAAAATAAATAGAGAATCCTACAGATGACCATGCTATCACCTACAAAATGAAACCAAGTGACTGATTCATTTTGGGAGCTAACATTTGGCTCCAACTGGTATGGATACCTCCCTGTGAGGTCACCAAGAACCTAGTTAGACTCAGTAGCCTTTATTACAATTTGAAAATTTGAAAAATGGTTTTTCTCAGTACCATTGGGCATGGAGTTATTCAAGCAATAAGAAAAAAAACAAAACTGAAAAGAATATGTACAAGTAAAACAGGGCTTTAAGAAAAGACTTATGAAAAATAGGTTTTTAGAAAACACCCGTTGAAAGGGCCACCTGCTACTTCTTCGCCTGCAAGATTTTGGAGAACAAAGGTATTGTTCTGTTGAACTGTTGTTATGACAAAAGGACCATCCCCAGAGAGCATCAAATTTGTCGTGTTTCCATTTTTCTTGCCTTGTTGCATCCCATTTTAAGACCAGTTCCCTTGTTTTGAAAATATTTTCTTTGACTTTCTTATCGAAAATCTCCTTCATCTTTTCTTGGTGTAATTCTATCTTTTCCATACGCTGCTCTCTGTCTTGCTACAACTCTACAAGATTGTGGATCCTTCGAGTTAAATCACTTGGTTCAGAGTCAGTTTCTTGTAAAAACTTTGCAACTGGAAGTGCAAGTTGAACAAGAAATATGGCTTCAGTGCCATATACCAACTTGAAGGGGGATGTACCAATTGACTTTTTATTTGTAACCTTGTCAGCCCACAAAGAAAATTTTAGCTTGGAATCCTAGCCTTTGATATTTTGTTCAAGCAACTTCTTTATAATTCTGACTAAACTCTTATTTGATGACTCAGCTAAGCCATTTCCTTGTGGATAGTAAGCAGTAGAATGTACTAGATGAACTCCCAGCTCTTCACATAATTTTACCAAGTGTTTATCTTTAAATGCAGCAGCGTTATCAGTGACTATTCTCTTAGGGCAACCAAATCCGGCGAATATGTTTTCTTGTAGAAAATTAATGATGACAGTGTGATTGGTGTTCCTGGTAGGAATGGCCTCAATTCATTTTGTAAAATAATTGGTGGCAACGAGGATCCATCTGTGCTGACTGCTAGAAGGCGGGTGAATCTCACCTATGAAGTCCAGACCCCATTGCTGGAAGGGACCTATGACCACAATGGGTCTAAGGGGGAGGGATTTTAGTTGTTGTTTGCCTGCAAACCTTTGGCACTTGTCACGTGTTCTCACAAATTCACACACATCTGAAATTAAAGATAGCCAGTAATAACCAACTCTTAAGATTTTATGTGCAGTAGTCTTCCAATAGTGATGTCCTTCGCATTCACTATTATGGAATCCAGTCATGATCCTAGCTTCTTCCTCTTGGTTTATGCACCTCAATAATAACCCTATTGGATTTTTCCAGAACAATAAGTTGCCATTGATGCAGAAATTCATGGATTTGAGATTTAAAGCCCTCCCTTGTGTTCTTGTCAAATCTGAAGGGACTAATAAAGTTTGCAGAAAATGAATGATGTGGCTATACCATTTACAGTTGTCTAGGTGAGCTGAGACCTGCATTTCTTCACTTCCTTTATCCTCTAAAGACTGAATATTATTTGCATTTACACTTACCAAATTTATCTCAAGCAGTTTACAATTTTCTTCTGCAAGAAGTTTGGCAAGGCCTTGACCTTTCACAAGTTTTGTCGGTTTGATCTCAACATCAAATTCAATTAGCTTTGCTATCCACATACTCCTTTTTCTATCTATGTCAGGTTGTATAAGCACATCTTTAACTGAACTGGAAGGCACATAAGTTATTACCTTGGCTTGAAGGATGTAAACTCTGAAGGCTTTTAATGACTTGATGAGCGCATATGCTTGTTTCTCCAATAACTCATACTTCACTTCAGCATCCCTCAAGACTTTACTGAAGAAGGCAACTGGTTGCTCCTGATCATCGACATTTCTCTGCAATAGTATTGCTACAATTGTGTCTTTTGAAGCAAATGAAAAGATATAAAACTCCTTTTCAAAGTCAGGGCTGATTAAAACAGGGGTTGTCGTAATGGCTTCTTTGATAGCATTGAAGGAGTGTTTAGCTTCTTCAGTGCATCTTACTTATGAGTTATTTCTTAACATAGAAGTGATATGCTTTGTAAGTTCTGCAAAGTTGGCTATAAACCTCCTAATAAAGTTTATAGTTCTGAGGAAAGACTGAATGTCCTTTTTTGATCTAGGAAGAGACAAGGTTTTAATGGCTTCTACTCTTTTTGGATCAATCTTCACTCCATTAGCTGAAACAATATGTCCAAGTAATTTCCATTCTTTGAGTGCAAAATTAGATTTTTTAGGATTAAGAGAGATGCCATACCTTCAACATTTTAGGAATGTCTTTCTCAAGTGTTGCAAATGATGTTCATGGCTGTTTGAAAAAAACAGTAATGTCATCAAGATATATCAAGACAAATTTGTCTTTCTCCCCAACGAAAGCAATGTCCATTTCCCTCTGGAATGTCGCTCCCGCATTCATCAATCTGAGCGACATCTTTTTGTACATAAACATACCCAATGGAGTGGTAAAGGAAGTCTTTTCTCTATCATCCAGATGGACAACAATCTGGTTGTATCCAGAGAACCCATCAATAAAAAACATCACCTTTGATCCTGACACCTTCTGTAAAATATGTTCCATCTTGGGCAGCAGGTAGTTGTCCTTCCTAGAGCACTTATTTAAATTTCTAAAATCCACACAAAGTTTGATCTCTCCATTCTTCTTTCTGACAGGTACGAGATTAGAAATCCAATCTGAGTACCTAAGAGGTATAATAATGCGGGCATCTGAAAGCTTCTTGATATATTTTTCCATGGTAGGCAGTAACATAGGACTGAAAGATCTGAGTTTCTGCCTAAATGGTTTTGTATATTTTTTCAAGGGAATCTTGTGTTGAATTACTTCAGTGTCGAGAGTCTTCAAGTCATCATATTTCCAAGCAAAGACGTCAACAAACTCCTTTAACAATTCACCATAATCAGCCTTTTGTTTTCCAGTCAAATGTGAAGCTAAGTTGACATATTTAGGATCCTATTCACTGGCTACATTACACTGAAAAACTTCTAAGTCTTCTTCCCTCTTTTACAATTTGACAGCCACATCATTATTATCAAAAAACTTTTCCAAAGGGACCAAACCTTTAGGGATTCTGTTGGTGGACAGTTGTACTATTTCATGTGTTGCATTTTTTCTTCTGAACTTTGGCTTCTCAGCTTCCTCATCATGTTCATTCTCCAAATCAATTTGAAAATATGCAAACTCATCTATTACTGCAAGAAATCTAGTGAGTTCTACATCATCCTCGAAAACCTTCCAGAATTTTACATTGTCAGGGAGGGATGGCCTATACTTAACTTGAATTTTGTAATTCAATTTATGAGGTAGAGGAGGTATAAAAGCACAAGTTGACACAGCTAATGAATCAGCCAATTCATTCATTGCTCTGGGTACATATGAAATTTTGAAATCTGTAAAAGTATGGATTGCCCTCAAAACTTCATCCCTATAGGCTTTCAGCCTAACATGTTTGGCCTGAAAATACTTGTTCACTTGCTGAATGATTAGATCTGCATCTCCATATACCTGTAATCTCTGAATCTTCATCTCTTTGGCTGCATTTAATCCCAGGAGCAGTGCCTCATATTCTGCAATGTTGTTAGTCACTTTAAAATCAAGCTTAAAGGACAAATGAGAAGTTTTCTTTGAAGGATAAATCAATACCACCCCTTCTCCTGTTGATTCTTTGGTACAAGCACCATCGAAGAACATGGTCCAAATATCGTCTTCTGCTACTTCTGTGGACTGAACTGTGGGCTTCCTAAGCAGTAATGCATCTGGTAATGAATCATCAATTTGTAAAATGCAAGATCCCATACCTGTGTCAACTGAATAGATAGGATGGTTGGCTAGATTTTGTTCATCAGTGATTACATATGTCAGCTGTGATTCCCTGTATAACCTTTTGTTTACTCCTCCAAAAACAGGGATAGTAGCATAGGAGAGATCCATTTGAAGAGTGCCACCTAGCCTCTTCATCCACGATCTTGATAACAAGCATCCAAATTTAGGTGGGATGTCATCCACTACTATATCCATAACCATAGTTTTCATGGATGCTTGGGTTAAAGTTACAGCCAAGTCCTTGATCATTCCGAGACATTTGAATTTTCGAGATTCGAAAGAGAAAAGATCGTGGTAAGACTTAGTAATCTCTAGCCCAAGCTCATCCATGACCGCCTTTGGCATTAAGTTGTGAGAAGCACCGGATTCCAACAAACAGTTATGTAGTGTTTTGTCATGAATGTTTAGAGAGATGTAAAAAGGTGGTCATCTTTCATCTCTATATTTTATCATTTGGCCCAGAGTAATGGTTGGATTTTCATCATATATATTAAGAATATCAACAAAAGGGGATATGGATTTGGGATCCGGTGTTTTGAGGATATCTTTCTTGAATGTTTCATTTTTCATTAACTCAACCAAAGGGATGGGGATTTTAATTTTTTGTATTTCAGCCTCAAAATTGAAAGAATATGAAATTTTATTAGAAACCTTTACCTCATTTGAAGGGGATTTCTGAATGCTTTGTTGATTGGTGGGGATCTGACTTTTTCTGAATTTGTTGTTTGACATGGACAACAGTCTTCTTGAGAGGAGCTGGTGTATTTACCTTTGAAGGATCTGTTTGTTGATTCTTTGATGTTTGATCTTTTTGCTTAACAAGGGTTGTGCTCTTCTTGGGAGAGGCTGGTGCATTCTGTTGGGCAGCATCAGACTTAGATCTGAGATTATATATGTTCTTCTCTTCCGTTGAAAAAATGCCATCAGCAGCAGAATTCTCCTCTGTCTATTCAGTCATCAATGCCTCTTCATAGTCATGTTGTGTCAGATAAGATTTCCCTGTCTCCTCTCCAACGCAGTGAATATTATCCTCTTCATCTTCTTGATAATCACCTTCATCTTTGTCCATTACAACATTTTGAAGAGGAGCCTTTATTCTCTAATCCTTAGAAGAATTCCTTTCTCTTTGCAAAATCTGCATTGGTTGATTATTTCTTCTGAAATTGTTGGGATTTTGATTTGGGTTTTTATTTTCATAATCATAAGTAGTCCTTCCCTTTACAGGTTGCTTATTTTCAATTTTGAGCTTAGATATCTCAGAGGTTAGAGACTCTAACATTTTAGCCATTTTATCTAACTTTGGGTCAGCACTTGATGAAGAAGAAGCTTCATTTCTAGGCCTTCTCCTATCAGAGTTTCCCTTTAGCTTTTGAGCAGCCAAAATATTTGATTCCACTTCAAGGGAAGAATCTTGCATCAGGGGTAGTGTCGGTGATCTCCTTTCTCTCAACAACAAACAGAATTCTGCGTCAAATGAATTTGAATATGTGATTTTGGCAGAGGCATCTGAAGGTTTTATCTCAGCTGGTATTTTACTATACATTCTATTGAACCTCTTATTGAAATCAGAGACCGACTCACCATTTTCTTTCCTTAGATTTCCAAATTTGGTAATATAGTACAAAAAATCCCTTCTATCACCCTAATGTTTCAAAAAGATATTATCAAATTTCTCGATGCCATCTATGGAACCAGCAGGGAGTTCTTTGAACCACTTCCTGACATGTCCATCTAAGCTTTGGACGAACATTCGGGTCCAAACATCTTCCTCCTCAAAGTTAATATTTTTCATCATAACTGTAGAAGACCTCTATATGTTCTTCAGCAGTCACATCACCCTCACCTGTAAATTTGGGCATATACTTTTGATAGTCTCTTTTTGGCATAGCTAATAATCGATTTGGCAATATAAGTGGTGCATACCTAGCAGCTAGGATTTGTTGCATCTTGGTCAAAGGAGGTGGTGCAACCATAATGATCAGGGGTGAGAGAGGTGATAGTTTTTTCTTTGATTCCTCAACACTGGGGGAATGTAAAGGAGGTGAATTCTCTAATGGGAAAGAGGTATGATATGAGGCTCTATAAAAATTTGCAAGCTGTTCAGCTAATTGTTCTTCACCTTTAGCAGACAACTCTTGAAGAAGATGTTCTACAGCAAGGAGGCTAGTGTAAATGTTTAAATGATCTTCTTTTTTCTATGAATGAAAATACTCAAGAGAGGAAGAAGTATGATTTCTTTCTAAGGTCTTAGATGCTTTTTCAACCAATTTTGAATCTATCAATTCATCATCACTGATATTTTCCTATTGATAAGAAAGACTTGATTCTTCTATAGTAGTTACAGTTTCTTTTTCATCAGCACTCTTGGAAAACAATTCAAATTTTTCTGTAGTAGAATTTCCAGAACTAAAGAGAGGATTACCTTATGTGTTTGATTTTGAAGTTTGACTTTGAAATGTTTTCCTCTTCTGAGAATTAGTTCTGGATTGGGCACTGGTGTGACAGGTGATTCTTGTGGATTCGCCCTGGTACTCATCCTCTTAGGAGCCAAGATGAACTTGTGGAGTCACCAGATAGATAGTTATAACCAATAAAATGTCTAATTTTTGTCTATCATAAAAGATCATCTCTGTGTCGTATCCCAAGAAAGCAGAGCTTAAATTTCGTTTCCCCGACAATGGCGCCAATTTGTTATCACTCCAAGAAACTCTTTGGGGTTGTAGACCAAAGATGCTTGGTAACTCGAGAATATGGTATCTTAGGTATATTTGGGACAATGGGATAACTCAAAAGCTGATGAAAGTAACCACTTATCATGTATCTAAATAAGATAGTGCTTTTAGAGAACAATAATCAGACAACAGAGTTGAAAAAGGGGATGAAGAATACTAGTCTAGATAACCAAATACAACCATGTGCAGGGTCATACAAGACAGTAAGAAATTCTTTAATCCAAGTTTATGAGCTAAATAAGAAGATGATAGTTCTTAAAAGCTAAACTAAACTGGAATAAAGTGCAGAATCATGAAATATATGAAAGAATCTGATATTGAAAACAAAAGAGGACTGAGATTCTATTATCAGAATAAGAAGTCAAGTACAAATAGCTAGAAAATGTCTCCCATATTGAACCCTTATCTCTTAGAAAAGATAGGCATTTATAGCCTTTTACAATCGATTTTTTAGATCATGAAAACCTGGATCTGTATCTAAATATAGAAAATAAAACTAACTAAATACAATTGATAAGCAAAGACTAGTTCCTAGAACTCAAACTGTCTTCTATGTTGATCTTGACATCTATACTTCATCAACTTTAGGACTATGTTGTGTCGTGGAAGGGTAAAGGCACTTGTATTCTATAGCTGGACTCTTTTAATAACCATAACCGAAACTTTAGTTGACCAATTTAGCATTTGGTCTCAAAATCTCCACAAATCTCTGATGCTAAGTGTTTCTTGATTAGGTGGTTAATCCTTTGATGCTCTCAAACCCTTTTTAAATACTTCAAAATTGTCTCGCTCTAGCTTAGCTTCCCAAAAATTTCTTTCTGTACTTTCACCAGCTAATTCACCTTACGATCTGCTGGTTAGCTGGTGAAAGTTATGCTTTTCACTAGCTAACTGGTTGTAAATTTACACTTTGCGCTAGTGAAAGTTCTGTCTTTGGTCAAAAAGGAACCTTTCATCTCCAAAACTGTTGTTTTACCAAAAACTTAGTGTGCCTTTGATTTATCTCCCTGCATATTCACAACAACCTGGGCTAGTACCTGTAGATCTGGATGTGACTTACTCTTTTTCTCAATTTATTAATTTTCCTCTTAAGGTGTTTTGCTAACCACCACAAACTGTTATAGTCCTTGGTGATTTTCTTCTTTCTCTTTTTTTCTTTGACACTCTCATGAGATAACTTCTCAAATGTTGCATTTGTCTTTGCAAAATTGTCAGATAGGGATTTGTATCTTGCCTTGATTACTCTTTCCAAAACCTCCTATTGTGCAATCACCTCTTTCAGTTTCTTAATTTTTTGTGATTTCTTTGACTTTTTACTCTTTGATGTTTCACCTTCATCAATGGGAGTAAAAGTCTCATAGTCTTGTCCAATTTCTATGGAGTGTTCAGGGATTTTAATGGTTGGACTTTCATCTTCTTGCTCTGGCTCTGTTTTTGAGTCTGTGTATGGCAAATTGAGAATATTTGTCTTGTTTACTGTAGGCTTCTCTGAATTGGTTTCAAAATATAATTTTTTCTTTGCTCTTTCAGACTTTATGCTGGAAATCATGTCCTTTTGTGGTCCTGGAAGAGCTCTCCTCCACCTTGAGCTGCTCTGAGGAGTTAACTGCTTTTTTCCAATTTTCTTCTGCTCATTCATGGGTTGAGTTTGGGTCTCAAAGACTTCCCAAAAAAGAAAATGTTTCCAAGTCCTTCCTCTTTGTCTTAGTTCTTCTAGAATTATCAGTTTGATCAAGCCAAAATGACAAAGGGCGTTTTTTATGCTTAGAGGTTCAGCTCTAATCTTTTTACATACTTTGGTTAGGCTTTTGTGAAGGAAGAAAGGTAAATTTAGGAGGGTCTTCCCTGTGAAATGATCTAAAAGTTTGAAATGATATAAAATTAGCTTGTCATACTCGCCTTCTGAGGTGATATAGAGTTGAATGCCTTTAAACAGGTCCTGCCATTCATCTTCCAGATGAGAAACTGGCATGCTTTTCTTCTAGGTGATGGCTCTGAATTCTGCCTTAAGGTATACCCTGAAATGTAAATTATTGGTTGATGTTGTCTTAAACTAGATTTGGCCTGATCTGGGTAAGCTGGTTGATGTGGCAATGACAGCTTCATCGACTATCATTTCTACAGAACCCACACTAGCTCTGTTTCCATCATATGATTTAGCAAATGCTTTAGCTGTTATTCGGTGGCAACCATTTTGTAACCTTTCAACATAACTCATGCAGCCTCCGTCTGAGAAACGTTTTTGCACATCTGGATGTGACTGTAAGAATGACAGGCTATCCAATTCTTTCCTTAGCAATAAACCACTTCGTTTCTTGGCCATTTGTGACTCGAACCTCGGATGTTTTGTAGACAGTTGTCACAGTGATTTCCTGATTGAGCCAAGGTTTTGGCGCTGGTGAAAACTCTCGGTGTTGCTAATTCAAACAATGGAACCATACCATATTACATGTGAATCAGTTCGTGTTTTAAAATGAGTGTTGATTTGATGTTGCTGAGTGACTTGTACCTCCTCTATCGGTGATGATGAATGTGAATTCGTTATCTCCAATGCTCTCATTGCTAGAGCATGTAATCACGAGCACAATCCACCATAATATCTGATCAAACGTGCACAACGGTGTCATCATCATCATTTGCTTCGACCAGCACCTCATAATAATTATGTGACATGTGTCGAGTGTGTCTTCTTTTCAATTTCTGAAATCGTGGAAGAAAAACACGTGTTTTGCGCTTTCACCAGCTAGCCTGTCTGCGGGAGAGTACTCCTTAACCGTTGAAACCCGCTACTTTCACCAGCTAACATCAACCTTGCAACATGTGTTATTTGTTGAAAATCTTTTCACGAAATTTTATAAAAACAACCTTTATGGATCAAATTATTTCTAAGGCATGAATTTAAAACCTAAGTTTTGACACTAGAAGAATCTAAAAAATAAATAGAGAATCCTACAGATGACCATGCTATCACCTACAAAATGAAACCAAGTGACTGATTCATTTTGGGAGTTAATACATCCAACCAGCTAGTAAATTCCACAAAACCCAACCTAGCTTGGATCTCCAATCCAAGACTACCAGAAAACCCAAGAGCCTCCCCAAGACTCCTACTTATCTCCCTTACAGACTCCCAACAAATAGAAAGCATACTACATAGGCTAGAAAATATCTAAAAACATATGAGGACCTTCATGATCCCCAACACATTGATAATAACCAATTTTCCCAGGGGCCTTTAGGAGCGCATGTTTTGATAGGCTATCTGCAACAATATTTTCTTCTCAATACACATGCTGAAAAGTAATATCTTGGAAAATATTTATAAGATCAATAATTTTGTCCTTCCAGCACTCCAAATAATCACCTGAAGACGACCCTTGCCCCTCATCTAGTCGATGACAATCTTTGAGTCTCCCTGAACAAAAGGGTCGGAAATATCAAACCGAATAGCTAAAGTGGGAAGTGCCCAAGATCCCAGCAGCTCCGCTCTAGTGTTTTTCCCCGGACCACAATTAATATACCATTTAAAAATTATGTGCTCATTGATCTGGATTACCCCTCCCGCTCCACTATTTCGACCTGATGTCAGGGCCACCCCATCAAACCAACTAGTCATGCCCCTTACCACATGCCTCTTTGGCATCCTCCTCATCTTCTTTGTTCTTATAGAAGGTTTATATTCTCCCATGACTGATAAGGATAGGAAAACCACATTATGAACAGATGAAGACCCTTCCTCAAAGATGGTGTTGGAGCCACCTTTGTTTTTTAGCCCGTTTTGAATTTTATATCTTAATGCTCGAAATCGAAAGATGGTTTTCGTATTTTCCTTCTTTTGTTCCAAAATCTCTGAAGTCTCATCACGCGAGCAGTGATGGTTATCATACTCTCAAGACGAGTTCTAATTTTCGTTCAAATGATTTTCCCCTTTTTTACCTCGGGATTTCGTATGTCGGATGTTATAGATCACATAGTTCACAAGTCCCGAACAGCGAAATGGCGAAATTGCTTTAAATTTTTACCCAGGTCAGTAACGAGAGTAAAATTTTCCTAAATTACGGTTAAGCATCATCGGGGTTTCGCGTCTCGACATTTACTAAATCCAAAAGTCTTACTGTCGTAACCCTGATAGCCGAAACTACAAATTTCTTGTTTTAGTAACCCGCGTTAAGGTTAAAGGTAAAAGCTTAGCCATGGTTAAGTTTTGTTGGAAATTCGCAACTCAGCGTATTTTCTTTTAAAAGATACACTATCAAAGCACCGAGTCGTGAAGTCGCAATAAATATATAAACGTAATTAATTAAACACTTAATCCGGTTTTATCCTCCATTTTAATTAAAACATATCATCACGATCTCATGATTTCACAACTCGGCATGCGAACTTCCCAGAAGCTATACCTTCGAAGCTCTGAGTCGCGAAGTTGCAATCTTGCGATTTCGCAACTCGGCATACGAACTTCCCAGAAGCTATACCTTCGAAGCTCTGAGTCGCGAAGTTGCGATATAAATAATCACATAATTAATTAAGCGCCTAATCACAATTACGTTTTTTATTAACCAAAGACAATCATCGCAATCTCGGGTGTTAGAGGTTCAAAGGGTTAAAGCGAAAACTCCCGATGCAGCGAGTACCGAAAGATTAATTAACATTGGTAAAACCTGATTAATTGAGCTAAGCCAGCATTTCTCGTGATTTGATACATACACAGTCTACGAGGCAGTCTTAATTTTTCCTTACGCCAATTGGCATTTCGAACCGCCAAAATTTATGGCATTAATTAGAAACAAGGCGAATTGACAAGTAAGGAATGGGTTTTTATTGCTAAATTTATATTTAAGCATGATTTGACCGTTCTGTTCTTGAAAAGTACCGAGTTTTAAATAGTTGAATATATAGAGCTGTTATTTGTTATCGCAAATTCATTTCTATATTACACAGAGAAAACTTTTCTCAGTGAACTAATTTCTATATGTATACATATTTTTATCGCAGAAGAGCTAAAGCAGGATCCCCCTCCATGGCCCTGCGAAAAGTGTCTAAAGCCAACGTTGAGGTTTCAGGACAAGGGTCAGACAACGTCGCTGATACTTCACCTCGAAGTGTCGACTTTGTCAGGACCTGGTCGTTTGTTTCTAATGTTCTACAGTCCGAATTGGTAAATTATTCTGATGATTCCAATGACAATGAAAAAGACGACTTGACCACCAAATATAAGATCGTCATCCAATCTGGAATGCATAAAGTATTGGCCAGGCCACGACTGCTCCCTTACTATGATATGGTCTGATGGGCATTAGACCATGTGGACATACCAACCAGAACCATCATCAATGAACAGAAAGTCACTATTGGGACTTTCAGACCCGAACAACTGCAGGCTATGTACAAGTTTCCTACCGTGTCGGACCTTACCTACGATGTCGAATTCTTGGAGAACTTCAAACAGAAGGAATGTGTGCAATATGAAAAGACTATGTCCAGTTTAATCAGAGATTGGGTTTCACACCCTGCGAATTTCAGAGCAGACAACAATGGTATATATTCAATAGCTTCCTTGGAACCGCAATTCAAATATGTAGCTATGATGACCTGCAGACTATATAAGAGAGAGGACACCTATTAAGAACCAAACATCAATATAGCATATAAAAACCTCAGGAAAAGTACTCAACGCCTTGAAAAAGAGATAATTTCATATAATAAGCCTCTTCGAGGGGGCAACCTCCTTTTACCC
>JZKD02S0729854.1:92046-105425 GCA_000966675.3 Picea glauca | reverse complement strand
TATATAAGTCTAGATACATTCAATGACAAATATATCATCCGCTGTAATATTGAATGCTGCGTTCAATTTTTACTATATCAATAAACCTATGATAAATTAGTTATGAAAGATGTTGAAATGCATCATTAATTAATTAATTTTGATACTCTCAAGAGGGATGTGATCCATTTGTCTATTTAACCAAGAAAGAGTTCCAAAAGGTTAGATATTGGGGATTAATTAATTTTGACACTCTCAAGAGGGATGTGATCCAGTTCTCTATTTAAGCAAGAAAGAATTCCAAAGTTCCAAAAGGTTAGATCTTCGGGAGTATCTTCCCTTTGACAGACACATTATACACCAAGTTTCTAGGTTTTTAAAGAGCTAGTAATTTGATAGTTTAGGTTTCTGTGGTGGGAGTTTTGTTCAGAAATAATCGGAAGAACCACAATGTTATCTATTGCTTGTCGACGTTTCGGATCCACAACAAGATCCATCTCCAAGACATAAAAGCCTAAGGAAAAATACAAGAGAGGAACCCTAATAAATACTAAGGTGGAGTGAGGGAAACCTAAAATGTCAGCTTAGTGAAAACCCTAGGGTTTACTACAATTTTTTTTATAATAAAATCTATGTTATAAATTTTTTTGTAGTAAATCTATATTGGTGCTATATTTTAAATTTGAAATTAGATACCATAATCATGAAAATCATGGAGACAATTGATTTTGTAATCTTTAATGGACTTATATTTTGTCCCCTAGATGTATGAGATTAATATCAACGAAAAAGGTGATGCTTTATTGTTTTAAATTTCTTATTGTAATCTCCCCTCTTCTTTTTTCCTTCCCCCTTGTTCCTTGTAAGATGGAGTTCTCTTCCATCGTTTCTAGTTCCCTCTCTCTCTCTCTTTCTCTTATGAGTGTTCAAGATTCGCTAAATCCATTGGGAGTACTTGCCATAGTCCCCCAACTATAGGATCGTTTGTTTTGTACCATTGTTTTTCGGATTATTGTTATTGTATTTGTGTCCTTGACCAATAGACTTCGTGATCCATATGTTTACTTGTTTTCATCGATTATTATGTGACTTTGCATGAAATCATATCCACTTACGATTGAATTCTTTCATTTGGTGTTTAATATGACATTTGGTATACTTGATCAAATGAGATTCATGAAAAATGTTAGCCCCATTAGATTTCTTCATCATGCATTTCAAGCCCCTATATGCTAACGAAGAAGGAAGACAAAGGAGCTCTAAAAAGGATGAAGACATAGAAGCATGTGCAAGGAGAAGAATAACAAATTTAATTACAAAGTGTTGGTGGGTTCTTGTTTTGTAGGCGTAGTTGAGACTTAGATCAATGGGAATCTTAAATTTGTTTTGAGAAGGGTATAACCCCATATTTTGTTACCACGAAGAAAGATCCCATTCAGGCATGTTAGTGTATTTCCAAGACTGAACGAGAGAAAGTCTAGGGTATTGTGTGCAAGATAGAGGCACATGTAGCAAAAAACTATCCATCGCTACAAGTTGGGGTAGTGGCCCCTAACCCAACATTGCCACCACCAACCAGATTTTAGGGCAATGTAGCAACCGAATATTGTGAAATTAGCAGGACATATGGCCACCCTCCCCATCTCTGTCCAATGTTGCAAAAGTATATCTTTGCACCAGCTATGGTCATCTACGATTTGTGTAGAGAAAATACCCACACCACTGAGAATTGTTTCACCCTGCAGGCTCTAGCAAAATGCTTTGAAAGGAGCTCCTTCCAAGTCAAAGAGGAAAATACTAACACGATTGAGGGTGGGGGATGAGGAGGATATGGAAGGGTATACATGAGAGGATACATAGGAGAGTATCGAGGAAGAAGAAAAGGTGAAAACTTGGGCCCTATCAATTGCTATAATTGTCATGAGATCAAGCACATTTTCCAAGATTGTCATCAGATAAGGAGGGTGAGGTGTAGCCGTTACAGGGCTATAGGCCATGCAACCGAAAATTTCCTACCTAGTAGTTAAATGGGAGATGTGGTAACTCAGAGTGGGGCACGAATAGGAAACAATGAAGCACAACTATAACTCCCACGGATTAGGAAGACGACCCCTACAAAGCCTGGCATTGATGTACATAGACAAAAGACCTAATGCAAAGAATCCCTAGAGGCTCTAAGGGGTAAAACCACCACCATTGGACCTAATGCCAACAATAGGCCAAACCCCACCAAACAATTATGGTGGGAGCAAACAAGGGGATCCCAGTGGAAGGTAAGGGAAGAAGTTGTCCCACCATTTAGGGACTTTTTAATCTTGAAATACAACTCTTTCATTCCCTTCACTACAAAAAATTCAGGTTGTTTCATGTAGATTTATTCTTCAGGATCCCCATGATGTAGGAATGTTGTCTTCACATCCATCTGCTCTACTTCAAGATCAAAAGTAGCAGCAATAAACAAAAAAATCTAATAGAATTTAATTTAGTAGTTCATGAGAAATCAATTCACCAAAATGGATTCCCTCTACCCAGAAACATCCCTTTTCTAATAAGGAGCTTTTCATTTCTCCACTTTACCTTTTACATTCAAATTCTTATTCAACACCCATCCTAGAAACATCCCTTTTCTAATAAGGAGCTTTTCATTTCTCCACTTTACCTTTTACATTCAAATTCTTATTCAACACCCATTTTCTACCAACAAGTTTTCTTCCAAGTGGCAACTCAACTAGACCCAAAGCCTCATTCTTATCCAAGGCAATTGTTTCTTCAACAATGGCATTCTTCCATAGTTTTCTATCCTATGAATCTACTACCTCCCTAACAGTTCTAGGATCATCACCAATAATATATAAAGAAAAACTAGCATGAAAATCAAGTGGTGTTTACCTTTCTAGTTGCCTTCTTTCCGAAAACCGATCTCCTCAAAACTAGAGTATGAGGTTCTTCTTCTTCTTATTCATCTTCTTTTGTTGAGTCGGATTCTTCATCCTTCAACTCAAACTCTATTATCTATGGTTCTTTTTTCCTTGGTAGAGATTCCTATTTGTGAACATCTTTAACCTCTCTACAAATAGCATCTCGATTGTAAACAATTTTCTTTGTTATTAGGTTTCAAAATGTATAACTTTTTGTACTATCTTTATAACCAATAAAGTACATTTTTTAACTTTACTATCCAACTTACTCCTATTTTCCTTTGGAACATGTACATAAACATCACAACCAAAAACTCTGAGATGTTTAAGAGAGGGTTTCTTACTAGTCCATGCCTCAAGTGGAGTTTTGTTGACCAATGCTGACGAGGGTGATCGATTTACTAAATAGCATGTAGTATCCACTTCTTATGCCCATAATTCTTATCCTAACCCAACACCATTGAGCATGCTCCTTTCCTTTTCCATCGATGCCTTATTCACTCTTTATGCAACTCCATTATGTTGAGTTGTGTATGGAGTATTCTTTTTCCTTTCTATTCCACACTTCTTACATAATTCCTCAAATTCATTTCCATAGAACTCTCCACCATTATCTGTCCTCAACACCTTTATTTATTCTCTATCTGATTCTCTACAAGAGCCTTAAACTCTTTAAATTTATCAAAGACCTCAAATTTCTTTCAGAGGAAATAAATCCATGTTTTCCTTAAGTAATCATATATGAATGAAACATAATGCACAGATTTACCTAATGATGGAACATAAACATATCCAAACACATCACTATGTCTCAACTCTAAGATTCCCTTTGCTCATGTAGCACTGGATGAGAATCTTACCCGATTGTGTTTACCGTATATGCAATGTTCATAGAAATTGAAATCTAATGTGCAATCAGACATACTTTCAACCATACTTTTATCATTTAATGCTCGAAGGCCCTTCTCTCCAATGTGTCCCAATCTATGATGCCATAACAATGTCTTTCCTCCAGAGATAATAGGGGTTTTATCTTCTTCATTTCCACCCTCAGGAAAAAAGAAAAGTTACACCCATAAGTGATAGTGCTTCCCAACAACTTGTATAGAGTTCCATTATGAACTCCCCTCATCAACACCATTGCTTCTCAAACCATTTTGCAGGTTTCCTTTTCAAACATAGTATGTATACCTATACCACTCATCTTACTTATGGATATTAAGTTTATAGTCAACTTTGGAATGTGAAAATCCCCAAGGAGTGTTCTAATCCTTCCATCCTTGAGCAACAACTTAACTCTTCCACATCCTGTGATTTTGGTTGTTTAGTTGTATCCTAAGAAAACATCACCTTCATTATAATTTTCATATTCACAAAACCACTTCTTGCCAAGGTGACATATGAAAAGAAGCACTTGAGTTGATTAACCATACATCATGATTTGAATGTGTGCGTTATCACATATAGTTGTCAAGGGCAATAGGTCGTCCAAGTCCGTGGTCTGCACAAGAAACGTCCAAGTGCAACCCTCTTTGGGTTCGAAATATTGGCAAGTGAACATATTCATTTTTTATCCGTAAGATCTTAGCGAGAGAAAGATCATCCATCAGATCAGCAAGATTAAGTCACAACCATCAGATCTCATCGGAGAGGAATCGACGGTGGGGAGGCATTGTGGAGATTGGGATACAAATTAAAGTTTTCACAAGTTGTGAGCCCGCAATCACTCACAATCGTTGATTTTGCTAGATCAATAGATCAATGGTGCATATCGATACCACTATGAACGACCATCTTCGCATTTGCGGGGATTAGAAAGGAAATTAAAGTATCTGCTAGTTGTGATCCCACAATCGCTCGTGTCCATTTATCTTTCAGCAGGGGACACATGTCAGGCGATATCATACTCTGGGAGAAAGCAAGCAGAAGTTGAATGAGTAAAGGACTCCTGAAGGCCCGAAGCCCGAACTCCCGAAGTAAATCTCGTCTGTCCAAATCAAGAGGCCACACATCACCAGATCTCTCACTTCGAGAATTTGACACTTCAGAGAATTGCACGAGAAAGAAGGAGAAAAAGGCCCGAAGACTGAACTCTCGAAGTAAATCTATGCCGTCCAAATCAAGAGGCCATGCGTCATCAGATCTCTCACTTCAGGAATTCGACACTTCATAGAATTGCACAAGCAAGCAGGAGAAAAGGGCCCGAAGCCCGAAATCTCGAAGTAAATTTCGGTCATCCAAAGAAAGAGGAAACGCGGCGCCAGATCTCATACTTCGGAGGATTGTAAGAGCTACGCATTGAAAAGGCTTGAAGCCTGAACCCACGAAGTAATTGTGAGTCATTGATATTCCCAGCAGGAAGCAGGTTCCATCCAAGAGTGGCGTGTGGAAACAAAAGCGGGGCTTTCCCAGATTGTAGATTGCGACTAGATTGATGACCACATTACATTGCAGGGATGCAGCTTGCTCAAGCGTTAAAATTCTTGAGCGGTCCCGCAATCGAAACTGTGGTATAGTAAAGGAGCTATGTGGCAGAATGTGGTGAATTGTGGGCTCAAAAGTAGTGTAAATCCAAACCTCCTTTGACGGCTCCACAATCACGTGCTTATATAGCATCAAATCTAAGAGAAACACGTATTCGCCCCCTAGGCATTAAGCATCGTTGTGATTTGAAGGAAAAAGAAGTTAATGAAAAGGGTGGTGGTTGAAACCTCGAATCACTCCATAAATAGAAGGCGTGGAGGGCCTGGCCATGGAGACAAAACTGTCAGCCTGAGGTACCACAATGGACGATTTTTCCTGCAAGCCCATGCTGAGCTGAGTTTTCATCTGACAGGAGGATACACACACAGTATGACAGAATAAGGCGCAGATGAAAGGCTTTGAATGGAATGGCCAGATCACACTCTTGGTAGTTGTGCACTGATTTGAGTATAAATAGATCAGTTCAAGATTTTGTTATGGTCGTCAACTGGTTGAGCAGAGCTCCCTACTATGTAATTTTTTATGCCAGAATTGTTCTCTGGTTATGTATATGATTTGAGACTTTCACATTAATAGAAGTTAGTTCCTTTCATCTTCTTGTGTAAATTGTGCTGAAACACTTGGGCATGGAGGATCTAGTCGAGGGTTGTAGCTGTATTGTAATGTAGGTTTTATTATAATACTGTTGTGACTTGTTCCAGTAAATTTTCTTTGTTATCTTATTTCCCTTTATGCTGAAATGCCCGGGCATGGAGGATCTAGTCGAGTTGTTGTAGTTGCATGGTAATGGAGGTTTGATTATTATGCAACTATGATATATTTCAGTATTTGAAACTTAGGTTCAAGAGTGCTCTTGTGCCTGAGTTTTTCTTCACCAAGTTGCTTGAAAGTCGAATGCCCATGGCAGACTTGTCCACCTTTCTCACTAAGTCTTCCCTCTGCTCACCTTTAACTCTAAACCACTGACCGAAGTTAATGAGGAACTCATTTCCATATGCATTTCTTGTCCAGTTTTTGTGTTAAATCATTCTTGTACTGAGTTTTGCCCATTTGACCTCCATTCATAAAACCTACCTCCACAAATATTTTGATGGGTATTGGGCTTATCCTCTTGCAGCCTGAGGGTGACTATCAATGCTAATAGTGTACTTGTAGAAGCCAAGTATGCATCCCTTCCTTCCTTTGAGAAGGTATTCCCTTCCGTGGAAAGAAAATCATTAGACCCAGGCTTCGCTTTATCATAATTTTGGATCTACAATCCTTCTTATAATGCCCAACTTTACCACATTTCCATCATTTCCTTAAATATTTTCCTCGAGATTTAGACCTACCTCTAGATTTAGATCCCCCCCTAAAAGGTTGTTTTTTATTTCTATCTTGGGGGTGACCTCTTAGAGATAAGGCATATGTGTTTTGACTATCCATGGTTTTCCACCTCATTTCTTCTGATAACAAGGATGCAACCACATCATCAAAATTAATATGGTTGCATCACTCCCAATAGCTATAACCATACTATCCCATGAATATGGAAAAGAACACAATAAACTAGTGCACTTATCTTCATTAGAAATTTCAATGTTGACTTGCCACAATGTTAAAGGAATTTATATTCTCTGTCACAGAGTCTTCGTCAGTCACCCTTAGGAGGTGCAACTTCTTTTCAAAGAAATGTTTTGTTTTTACAAGGACTTAGATTGATAAAAATACCCTAAATTATCCCATATATCCTTGGTTGTAACTTCTTCCAAGACATTTAGTAACATTGAATTTGAAATACATAACCACATTGTACTATTTTCCTTCCTATCCAACTTCATTTATTCTTCTACCGCCATACCCATGGGTGAAAAACTAGGATCCTCATTGACCCACTTATGTTTTTCTACAAGAAGGTCCTCCATCGTGAGCTTCCATAGTTCAAAAATTTGACCATTATATTTCTCAATCTTGATTCTAGAACTTCTCGTCATTCTCTTTTAACACAAGAATCACCACCGTAGAGCTCCCACTGAAGCTAGGTTTATCATAGACCCAATATAAATTTTCTCTATCAAAAAACAAGTCAAACCCTTTAGAAATAAATGCATCCCCCTTAAGCCAATAATATTTCTCTGATACCAAATGTAATTTTTAAACCTTTGAAGTGAAACAATGCATATAGATTCTTAAGAAAAATAGAAAGAACAACAATGACACACACACAATACATAGAGATTTACCCTAGGAACCCTTAACCTGGGAAAACCAACAAACCTTAGAGCCACACATCTACCTTCTTCATTATATTAACTTCACTATTCACAATACAATATATAGGTATAACATGGCATCCAAAACCCTAATCCATTATCTTCAATTATATTACAACCCTAATCCCTTAATCTGGATTAGATTGCAATGGGATGAAAACCAAAAAATAGGGGAAAATGTAGACCAAAAACAACCCAACATTTTTGGTCAAGGGCTCCCAGCCCCCCATGTGACCCCATCGGCATGCCAAATGCATATGAACATAAGGTGGATATAGCCATGCAAATAATATAACACATTCCCAACACCATTTACACTCACGCTAGTTAGAGATCTCACCGGTCTTTCCATGGATGGCCTAGAGGTAAGTACTTCCTTCCAACAACATATGAGAGATAAGACGATAAGAGAATATGACCTATTCATTCACTATGAGATGCACCAAGGAAAAAAGGGAGCATAAATCAACCTAATCAACTCAGTACCCATAAGAATGGGACCAAGGATCCTTGCATGCAACATATTCCACAAAAAAAGGAAGGGAGAGTGCAACCTATATATACTCTTATCATGGGAGGCATGTGCCCAAGGAAGGTGGTTGAATTGGAGCCACTTTTTCCTAAAATGAATTCATTGAGGCCATCTTAGATGCCTATGATAAGACTCCCCCGTTAAACTATGGCCATTTTCTTATAGTGTTTTCCATGTTCAACTGGGAGGCACTAAAGGGATGCTAGCTCTTACTAACTGAGAAGTGGTTAGTGTTCACTAATTTTGGGCCCTAGAGGGTGAGGAAAGAAACAAAATCACCCGCAATTTAATTACAAGGGATTATAGATCCATGGTAG
This sequence comes from Picea glauca, assembly GCA_000966675.3. Taxonomy (NCBI): domain Eukaryota; kingdom Viridiplantae; phylum Streptophyta; class Pinopsida; order Pinales; family Pinaceae; genus Picea; species Picea glauca. The sequence continues at coordinate 96,943 of JZKD02S0729854.1, read as the reverse complement.
AGGTAACTAAGAAGCAACCATGATTCTCTACCAATATTTTCAACCACTATATCAAGTGGTTGAGGTTTGAAGCTACTAGTGACAATAGCTACATAAGGTCAATCATGGAGGGAGATGAAAGGATTGAAGTTACTCCATTTCCATATATCATTGCCACAAAATATATTTGAGAGGAAGTGTGTAGTTGGCCAAGGTTTAACATATTGACCATAGACAAAGGTGGCATCTCCCTATTTCTAAAGAAGAAATTACAGGAAGGAGACGAGGAGTTTGATAAGGTACCAATACTTTATCAAGAACTGCCACTGCTTCCATATGCACAAGAGAAGAAAAATGAAAAGAATTGGAACTTGAGTAATCATCTAGCCAAGTGGTCAAGCAACTCCAAACATTAGCCAAACCAACCCCTCCAATACCTACCATGCAATTACCAAAGATCTTGACCACCCACAAGGAGACCTAACGATTTAATGGAGTTCAATCGAGAGTCACACAATCGATACAGATCCTCACTGGCCTAATTACCAAGAGGCCCTTATAGATCAATCCCTTCGAACAAAGTGAAGTCACTGACCTCACTCCGAAGGATAAACCTAGTTCACCACCCTCAATGATTGAAATCAATATGGACCCCCAAGACCTAGCTAAGGGAAATCCGACTAGGAAAAAAGAACATACAAGAGAGGACCAAACCTAAACTAGTGGCACAACACAATAGGTGAATCACAAAAGGTTCAGGCTAGCTTGATCCAACCAAGAAAGTGATTATAGGAGGGAATGAATAAAGACCCTAAGAAATACCCTGTTGGTGGGGTGAACCAACAAAGTGACACACAAAAAGGAGAACCACATAAGACTAAAGAAGAGATTTAGAAACACTTAAGACAATGGCAATAAGAACAACCAGTGAAGGAATATATGAAAGAGATACCACCAGAGATCAGTGCCACCTAAGCACATGAAGGAACTTCAAAAGCTTAGTTGGACCCATCCATGACAAGGCAACTAATTTCAAAGTTGGCATAAGATAGAGAGTACTAGTATGCAATTATATAAGAGTGCCAAAATAATTTAAACATAATGCAGTATATTATTGTTGATTCCAAGAGTGCATAGGGAATGCCCTTAGTACGAGAATGGAGCATGATTTCACAGAAACAATAAGTAGGCCTTATGCCACCCTAGAAATGGCGCAACCACTGGCCAAGATAAATCCCACGATGCCATTGCACTCACAAGCATCATAACCATCATATATAATCTAGGTTCCTACTGATGATTAAATTCATCAACATTTCATTTATGGGAATAAAAATGGACATAGACTTGTACAAGCATAAAGAGACCTTACCCAGTTGGGTGTATAGAACAAAAAAGAAGAAGATGTGCAAATGGAGTACCTATAGGTTGATGCCCCCTTATGTAGATTACCAACCAACTACAACATGTAGTCTAGCAAATGGAAAAAGGGAAGGAACAATTGAAGCGGATATAGGACATAGAACGCTCGATTGAACAACAAAAGATGGCCTAGATACTGCGAAGTCTGGATCCAACCACACAATTATCCAAGCAAGACAGGGAGAAGCTACATGAAGCTCCCAAATAATCTAGGGAGATTTTCACAACCACACAAAACTAGATGTCGATAGTAAAGCAAAGGGAATAACCATTGAAATCCATCCAAGAAATATTTAAATGGCTATAGAAATAAGTAGAAAAAACAATGGAACAACTCATTTGAGAGGAAAAGATATGTGGCATACAATGAGATGATGAATAATTCGACCAAATATACCAATCTAATATGATGGTCTAGTCACAGTTGTGACAACTTAGACTTGTTGCACATAGGCACTTCAATTATCTCTAGTAGATGCAACAATTGAAAAAACTAGAATGGGCAGTAGTGTAGGGGATTGTTAACCTCTTTTTCCCATCAAGGGAAAAGGTACCAACATTGGAGGGGTCACGGGAAGATCTCAGAAGTACCTACCTCATTTTCAAGGAGGTTATGCTCACAAAATTGAATTTTCATATTTTCTTATGATCTTTCAATGAGTGCAATGGGAAAGTGCTAAATAGAAAACCCCAACAAAATATTATAACTCACGAAAATATATTTTCAATTGTAGATTTTCTTTTAAAGCACAATGTTACTTGAAGGACCAGGTCATCTCAATCATTGAAAATAAAACAAAACAAAGATAACTACAAGGTTCATAAGCTAACACAATTTTCTCATATCATAGACATGCCTTGATTAAATAATGTGAGTGTAGGATCAACCATAACTTTATAAGACAAAGGAAAGAAATCAGAACATGATAGGTTAAACCCAAAGAAATTTAAAATCCCATTTCATTCAATATCAAAGGAGTTGAGAAGAGCCATGTGGTCAAGTTTCCACTGATTCAAAATCATATAGAACTCATAAAAAAATGATGGCTACTTGGCTAGCTCTTTGTGGGGCCACTTTTAATACAATAGAAATCCCAAAGTATAACACACTTTATAATTATCTGAAATAAAGTGGGCTAGTAAAACCTCTACCAAAATCTCAATTACTAATACATAAACAATAAATTGAAATACATTCGAACTTGAGGGTGGGAATGGGGCTCCCACAAACTTGGAATATATAAGAAATAACTAGAAGAAGTTGAGGGGAAACCGATCAATCCAAGGTTATTTAACACAAAAACATACAGAAAGGAACCTAATGGAAAATACAATAGGGAAGCAAAGGTAGAGATGGTCATGGAAGGATGACTTACAAAATTTTCAAGGACCAGAATCTAATGCCACTTCATCAAGGAACTTTGATTTAAATGATATATGATGTTTCCATGTGTGTTTCTTGAACCCTAACTACCATTATGTCTTAACTTTATGAGGTCTTGGTGACTTTATCCAAAGCCTTATGAACCCATACTTTGATGAAATCTTGGATGGGTCCCATCATCACCTCCTCTTTTACTCTTGAGGCATGTATTTAATCTTGGACCTAGCTTAATTCTATGTGTCACTCTTGGAAAATTGAGTCAATCCCAAAAATTTTAACAACAAGGTTGTTCAACAATTTCCTTATCTCTATCCAAGAGAAGGTGGTGAGGCTTTCAATCTGTTCAACTGACGTGGTCTTGAAAGTGATCAATGTCAACTCATATTCTTCTTTGGCATGGATTCTTCTCTTGATAAACACTTGAGAGTCCATCTATGTCCTTGATTGCATCAATACACCTGAAAAATATTTTACTCCTATTAGTCAACATATCACAAGTACTAATCAATTGTTTCGAAATATCCAATCTAACATCCCAACCTACTCCAATCTCTCTAAATGTTGCATTTTAGGAGAGGTTCACTTTGTGCCTTTTGTGCTTATTAATATCTATCAAGGACTTGTTGAAGGTGTCAACATAAACATTTTATAATTCCTGATCATCTTATAGGTGTTGTTTTATAGTATCCTTCAAATAAGTAATCTTAGTGGCAAGTGTAGAATATTTACTTACTAGCTCCCAAAGATCCATCAACAAGTTCATCCTCTTCAATGTTGAAAACTACTACCTCTCTTACTCCCTATAATAATCCCTAGACCTTCTTCATTTTTGAAATTACCTTTTCATTATGCTTTGACTGTTCTTTAGGGGTTCTTATAGCCAACTGTGGTGTGAACAATGGTCCATGTATTAATGTGGATTCCAACTCATTAAATTTTGGAAAAATCCATGCAACTTCCTAGTATGGCTCTGTCAAATAAACAATGTCAATTTGGTAGGTCATGGCATTCTCAGTAGTTGGATGCATCAACCATTTCCTCATAATAGAAGCCTCGTCACCATTTTCATTCAAGAATGCATATGTTCCCTTAATCTTCAAAACTTAGTTTGTTGCAGGGAGTGTTAGCATATTTCTAAAGGTGGTAGGTGCCAAATACATAGTTGACTTCATAACTTCATTCATTATTCACGACGCGAAGCTTGGCATCAAAATTTCTAGAACGTCAACATACGACCTCCCATAAATCCTATACTTCAGGAACACAACCAACCTTAGCCAAACTTGACATCCACACTTTACAATCCCTCTGCAAGCACTCCTCCATCTTTGAATACCACTTATAAGTTTAAGAATGATGAAATTGCTTGTCTCATTGAGCTAGAACATTCAATTTATCTCCATAATATGGTTCATAAATATTTCTAGGAGCCATCTTTGATAATTCTCCTATCAACTATAGAACCCTAGGTTGGGTATCCCTAATCAATAGAAAGGTCTTGATTTTATCCACATCTATTCGTGAAATTCGTGTGGCATGATGTTCTTCAATAAAGTCTTGCCACCTTGGAGATTTGATATTATATTCTTGTTGGCATATTTACAGATAGAAGGTAGAGTATGCTTGTTTGTCATTGATGGCAAGATCAACATGACGAGAGTATACTTGTTTTCCAATGATAGCAAGATCATCAGTGCAGCGATGATGGCATGGCAAGAACATAAGTTTAACCTCAGGAGGAGGAGCAACAGTGATCGTTGGATCACCCATCCTGAATTCCCGATGGTCGTCACATCTGAATTCAGACATGAGGAGTGTGCAAAAGAGGAGAACAAATCTCAGACGTTGGATCCGAGTGTTGGGTATGTGTTATATTCTTTGCACGAGTAGTAGTGTCTGAGCGTCTGCGTCGGGCGTGTAGGGGGGTTAGAGGGGGGTGCAGGGGGGTGGAGCCCCCCGCGCCGGGGTTCAGGGGTAGCGCCCCCAAATTTTTTTTTCCGGGACGACATATTTTCGGGACCACATGATATTTAGGTGGTTTTTCGGCACATGGTTTTTGCCGATGGTTTTCTATTTCCGGTTAAGGAATTAGGGTTTTGGACTAATCCAGGT